>PVIY010002680.1:0-124350 GCA_004026745.1 Myrmecophaga tridactyla
TTATTGACATGTTCCATTAGTGAGGTATAATTGTAATTCATGAAAGAACATTTTAATAATTTTACTATTAATTATATATTGCTTACAATAGGGATCACTGTCTTGAACAGTCCTGTGACTTTTCTGTTTATATTTACTCTGGTAACATATATACAACCTAAAATTACCCCTTTTAATCAAAGTCAAATATATAATTCAGTGCTGGTAATTGCATTCACAATGTTGTGCTACATTCACTACCATCCATTTCCAAAACTTTAAAATCACTCCCAATATAAATTCTGTACAATTTAGGCATTAACTCCTCAATCCCTACTCCCAATCCAGCTCCTGATAACCTATATTTTAGATTCTGACTGAGTTTGCTCATTCTCATTATTTCATATTGGCGATATCACACAATATTTGTCTTTTCCTGTCTGACTTATTTCATTCAACATGATGTCTTCAGGGTTCAAACATGTTGTCAAATGAGTGAGAATTTGACAATGTAATATTACATTGTATGCATGGTTGCCTTTTTCTTATTCATCAATTGAAAGACCCTTGGATTGCTTTTGTCTTTTGGTAGCCATGAATAATGCTGCAATGAACACCAGTGTGCAACCATCTTTTCAATCCCTGCTTTTAATTCTTTGGGGTATATGATTAGAAGTGAAATTGCTGGGTTATATGGAAATTCTGTACTTAGCTTTCTGAGGAAACACCCACCAGATTGTCTTCCACAATGGTTGCACCATTTTACATTCCTACCAGCAATGAATGAGTATTCCTTCTTCTTTACATTCTGTCTAATGCTTGTAATTCTCCGTATTTTTCATAGTAGTCATTCTAGTGGATGCATAATGGTATCTCATTCTGGTTTTGATTGCATCTCCCTAATGGTTAATAATGTTGAGTATCCTTTCATTTGCTTTTTAGTCATTTGTAGCTCCTCTTTGGAGAAATGTCTATTTAAGTCTTTGCTCATTTAAAAATTAGGATGTTTGCCCTTTTTTGTTGAATTTTAGGATTTTTTGTGTTCTGGGTATTAAACCTTATTGGATATTGTTCTAGTTTGCTAGCTGCAAGAATGCAATATACCAGAAATGGAATGGTTTTTAAAAAGGGGGAATTTAATAAGTTGCAAGTCAACAGATTTTAAACTGTGAAAATGTCCCAATTAAAGCAAATCTATAAAAATGTCCAATCTAAGGCATCCAGGGCAAGATACCTTGATTCAAGAAGGCTGATGAAGTTCAGGGTTTCTCACTTATCTGGAAACCTAACATGGTCAGGGTTTCTCTTTTGGCTGGAAGGGGCACCTGGCGAAAATAGCATCATCTGCTAGTTTCCTCTCTAACCCCCTGGGAGGCATTTTCCTTCTTCATCTACAAAAGTCGCTGGCTGGTAGACTCTCTGCTTCTTTGTTCCATGGCATTCTCTGTTGTGGCTTTCTTATGGCTACATCATTCTTCTCTGCTCTCTCCAAAGTGCCCACATTCTCCAAAATGTTTCCTCTTTTAAAGGATTCCAGTAAACTAATCAAGACCCACCTAGAATGGGTGGAGACACATCTCCACCTAATCCCATTTAACAACCACTCTTGATAGAGTCACATCTCCAAGGAGATGATCCAATTAAAGTTTCCACCATACAGTACTGAATAGGGATTAGAAGAAACCGCTGCCTTTACAAAATGGGATTGGGATTAAAACATGGTTTTTCTAGGGTACATATATCCTTTCAAACTGGCACAGATATGTTTAGCAAATATTTTCTCCCATTGAGTAGGTTGTCTTTTAACTTTTGTAGTAAAGCCTTTGATGCAAAATTTTAAAATTTTTATGAGGTTCCATATATCTATTTTTTCTCTTCTTGTTTGTGGTTTGGGTATAAAGTCTGAGAAACCATTGCCTAACCTAAGGTCCTGGAGATGCTCCCCCATGTTTTCTTCTAGGAGTTTTATTGTCCTGGTTCTTATATTTAGATCTTTGATCTTTCTTTTTCTGAGTTAATTTTTGTATATTGTGTGATATAGGAGTCCCCATTCCTTCTTTTTTTTTTTTTTTTGCATGGGCAGGCATTGGGAATCACACCTGGGTCCCCAGCATGGCAGGTGAGTACTCTGCCTGCTGAGCTACCATGGCCCGCCCCCCATTCCTTCTTTTACATATGGTGATCCAGTTCTCCAAACACCATTTGTAGAAGAGACTGTTCTTTCCCAAATGAGAGGACTTGGAAGCCTTGTAAAAATTTAATTGGCTATAGATTGTGAGGATATTTACTTGAATTTTCAATTTAATGTCATTGATCTATCTATCTGTCCTTTTGCCAGTACCAGGCTGATCACTGTAACTTTGTGATAAGCTTTAAAGTCAGAAGGCAGAGTCCTCCAAATTTGTTGTTTTCTTCAAGATATTTTTGGCAATCCTGTTGTGCAGAACTGACATCTTGACAATATTTAGACTTCCAACCCAGGAACATGAAATATCCTTCCATTTATTTAGACCTTCTTTGATTGTTTTAGCAAAGATTTTAGTTTACTATGCATAAGTTCTTTACATCTTTGATTAAGTTTGTTTTGAGATATTTCATTCTTTTAGTTGCTATTGTAAATGGAAATTATTCTTGATTTCCTCCTCACTTTGTTCATTATTTGTGTATGGAAACACTAGTGTTTTTTTATTTTTTTCATTTTGATCTTATATTCCATCACTTTACTAAATTCATTTACTAGTTCTAGAAATATTGCTGTAGATTTTTCGGGAGTTTTTATATATAGGATCATGCCATCTTTAAATAGTGAAAGTTTTACTTTTTCTTTCAAATTGGATGCCTTTTATTTCCCATTCTTGCCTATCTGGTCTAGCTAGAACTCCCAGTGTCATGTTAACATCAGTGCTGACAATGGACCACCTTGTCTTTCCAGATCTTAGATGGAAAGCTTTCAGTCTGCCACCATTGAGTATGATGTTAGCTGTGGGTTTTTATATATGCCCTTCATCATGTTTAGGAAGTTTCCTTCTATTCCTATTTTTCTAAGTGTTTTTATCAAGAGAGGATGCTGGATTTTATCAAATGCCTTTCTACATCAATTGACATGATCATGTATTCTTTTCCCTTCATTTTGTTAATATGACATATTGCGGTAATTGATTTTCTTTATCTTGAACTATCCTTGATTAGCTGGGATAAGACCCACTTGATCATGGTGTTTAATTCTTTTAATGTGCTGTTGGATACAATTTGCAAATATTTTGTAGAGGATTTTTGCATTTATATTCTTAAGAGAAATTGGTCTGCCATTTCCTTTTCTTGTAAAATCTTTACCTGGATTTGGTATTAGGGTGATGTTGGCTTCACAGAATGAGTTAGGTACTGTTCCCCCCATCCAACTTTTGGAAGAGTTTGACCAGGGTTGATATTTATTCTTCTTGGAATGTTTGGTTGACTTCGCCTGTGAAGCCATCTAGTTCTGGGCTCTTCTTTTTTGGGAGGTTTTTGATGACTAATTCAATCTCCTTTCTTGTAATTGGTCTGTTGAGATCTTCTATTTCTTCTAGCATCAGTGTGGGTTGTTCATGTGTTCCTAGGAATGTGTTCATTTCATCTAGGTTGTCTAATTTGTTGGGCTTTGTCTTGTTCAATTGTATTCTGATTCTATTCTAAGAATTAAAGTGTATATTTGTATATTGGGGACACAGGTCTATTGCACTTTTCATTTATCCTTTTGATTATCCTTCCTGAAGGTCTTCATTTCTTCACACTATTCCACGCCACTCTCTCCTGTCTTTTCCTTTCATCCTGAAGAATGCCTTTTAATAATTCTTCTAGGGCAGATCTCTTGTTGATGATCTCTCTCAGTTTCTGTTTGTCTGAATATTTTAAGCTCTCCCTCATTTTTGAAGGACAGCTTTGCCTAAGGTTTTTTCTTTAAGCACCTTATATGTATCATACCATTGTCTTCTCATCTCCATGGTTTCTGATGAAAAATCAACATTTAGTCGTATTGAAGATCCATTGTATGTGATGAACTGCTGTTCTCGTGCTGCTTTCAGAACTGCCTCTTTATCTTTGACATCTGACACTCTGATTAGTGTGTATATTGTAGTGTTAGGCCTGTTAGGATTTATTATGTTTGGAGTATGTTGCACTTCATGGACACGTCATAAACATACATTTTTCATAAGAATTGGGAAAGTTTTTGGCCATTATTTCCTCAAATGCTCTTTTTCTGCCCCTTTTCCCTACTCTTCTCCTTCTGGGACACAAATGGTGTGTACATTTCTATTTCATGCTATCAGTCAAAGCCCTGAGGTATTGCTGAATTTCTTCTATTCTCTATCTATTCTGACTGTATGATTTCATTGACCTGTTTTATATTTCATTGATACTTTTTTCTGCCTGTTAACTCTGCTGTGATACACTTCTAGCATATTTTTAATCTCTATTGTTGCACCATTCAACCTCATAATTTGTTATATTTCTTTTTAAACTTTAAAATTCTTCTTTATGCTCACATATTGTCTCTTAATATCCTTTATCTCAATATCCACCATTAGTTTATTTCTATCCATATTTTTCTTCATGTCTTCGAATTGATTTAGGAGATCTGTTTAAATTTTCCTTGGTTAGAAGTTGTCCCAATTTCTGAATCTCTTCTGAATTTTTAATTTGTTCCCTTGACAGAGCCATACCTTCCTGTTTCTTAGTTTGGTTTTTAATTTTTTGCTGATGTCTGGGCAGTGATTTTATGATGTTTTTACTCTGAAAGCATCTTGCCTAAGGTTTTGTTTTTGGTTGGTTTTGTGTTAAGATTTGTCATTGATGCTCAATCCAATTCATACTGGGCCTTTAGGCAGCTCTTCTGCACTTGACTATTGCCCTGAATATGCCATACAATTTTAAATATTTCCTTCTTTGTTTCAATTTATTTCTACTACAGGAATAGGTTTCTTTCTTCTGTTCCTTCTTTGAGATTCTTGATCTTTTTAGTTTGTTTTTGTGCAGAATTTTCTCCCCAGCTCCTATGTTCCCTTAAATTTTCCCTTTCACTCTGTGTCCCTTTTTCATTATATTTTTAGTTCTGCAACCCATCCTATCTTACAGCAGTTCAGTTCCTGCCATTTGTTTCCATGAGGCTTTTCTATCTCCAGTTTCTTCCCTGCTCTGGCATACTGCCCTGGGGAACCAGATGGAACCAAGCTGATCAAAAGCAGTAATCAGCAATCATGTACACACCCCTGGAATTTAGAGCACTCACTATATCTCTATGTCCCACTTGGTACCAGCAAACTGTACCAGGAACCTGAGTTGCAGTCCCCACTGTTGCCCACCATGAGGCTCATGGCTGGTAAAACTCACTGATGTTTACTTTAATTTGTCAGCCTCGTCCTCCTGCTCCTCTCTAGAGGTTGCCCAGTGTTCTGTTAGGCTCCAGAGTTTCAAAATAGTTGATTCAGACAGTTCCTTGCAGTTCAATATTGTTTTAGTGGGTAGACCAATTCCTGGAGCTTCTTACTGTTCCATCTTCCCTCAATCCTTCCTTTGCTAAAGACCAAAAGTTGCATTTTAAAAATAAGACATATAAACAAAAAGAAACACATTGAATAGAATGGAATCACTTCCTGGAGAGAGAGCAGTGAATGAGAGGCAAGTAAGGGAATAAAAGGGACAAATAAATAAAATAAAAGAGGTCTTTTATGTGACCCAATGTTGATGATATATGTATGATAAAGTATGATAATGATAATATGCTGTGAATTGTGGAACCCAATTTACTTAATCCTGTGCACCTGAGAGTCAAGGATAAAGGAACTATCTCATAACAATGACCTTGATGGAGAGTGAAGGGCCTTTTGAATCACCCAGGAGAGAACATGGGTGTTTGTATCAGTGACATTTTATTGTTCACTAAGTATTTGACATTAGAATACAGCATGCAAATAAAAGGAACTTATCTGATATGATTCAAAAATGTTTAAGCCAATCAGATATTCTGGTTAATTGTGAAGTATTTCTTAATCAAGTAGATTTAGGAAGAATGAAACTAGCCAATAAAAGTTGACTACCACCCCCCCCACCTCTACTTTTCACTGTTTTGCATTCCTAACCATATTTGGGAACTTACCACCTTCCAATTACCATACTTTTGCTTCCTCTTCTCAAACTCCCTTTACTCCTATGATGTATATAAACGGCCAGAGCTATTCCCTTATTTGTATTCTTGTTGCTGTTTTTAAAACATTATGAAATGGAGTCATTTCTAAATTGCTTCCCACTCAGGAGCAGAGATGGAAGTGGATAGGTAATTGACGGCATGGCTGTAGGGCTGCTTTCATGATATATGACCTGCACTCTTGCTCAGGGCCTCAGAAGGGATTCATGCTTGCTTTAATGCTGTGTAATCACCATCTTGAAATTCTTAATACTGCTTTAACAAGAGGCTCCATATTTTCACTATGTATTGTGTCCTGCAAATTATGTAGTTAGTCCTGCATGAATGGATGCAGAATCCAATGTCTTTAACAATAATCTATTGAACATCTCTTATGTACTAGACACTGTGCAGGGCCCTGGCAACATAGAGACAATAGAGTATTGTTCCTCTCTTCAGGAGCTCATCATAACAAGAGATGTATAAATATGAACAACTTATAGGGAAATAAACATATTAATAATAGATTAATAATGGCAAAAACCTGCTTCTGGTAGACACAGTTTTTTGTTTGCTTATTTGGGAATGGTAGGGATTTGCAAATCAACAAGAGGGTTAGAAATAAAATTTCCGAACGGATGTGGGGAGTTAAATGGAGAGCAGAATTGCTTCACTAAAAACACAGTGGAAGGAAATCCTTTCTATTCAGAAATTCTCAGCAAATTAATCTGGAAACAACACATAATACTATTTCAGGAAGAATTTCTGAAATGTCACACTACTTTAATTCTGCTTTTAAACTAAATAGCGACTTGTATGTCAAAGAAAAGCTGGATCTAATTTTACTGGCTTCATAGTGCTTTGTTGATTCAAGTCCTCTGTCAGAATGCATTTTCAATTCTTAATTTGTAATTTCTCTCTTCCACATTCTCATTTGTTAAACTTGTAGGCTTTTCTTTGTTTGCAAAATCCAATTTCTGAAGTTTAATTCTCAGTAGCTTAAAGAATTTGTTTTTAGTTCTTCCAATGAATTCACAATGTTTTCAGCTTCTTAGTTCCACAATTTAACCCTCACTTCCACCTTATTAAGCAAGGATGCTAAAGAAGAATTTCTGCAGGTGCTACAGAATGCCATAGCTTATTTTCAACTATTCTAGTAGCTAAATTCCACCAGGACTTGCAAACTTCTCCGGGATGGGATATATTTAATCTGGAGTCCAGTTAGATTATAGACTTCATTTAAAACTACATGTTTCTTTTGATGTTGAAAAAAAGAATAATTTTGCTTTCACAAACAAAGAGAGCTTTGAATCTGTTTTAGGTTCAACCCCATTGGGTGATTCTGGGACAAAACAGTTGATATACTTCTACCTCATACTTTCAATTTTTGCCATCTTTTAGTTTGTACCATTTTGTTAGCTTAGCTTACTTCCTTTTTAAAGTTTGTTTTTTTAACTTTATTGAGGTATAATTTTCTAACAATAAGCATGTTCAGTGTTCTTGATTGAGGGTGAAGTTTCAAGTTTCCCTCTGGTTTCTTTTCCTTTCACTTTCTTTAGCCTTTCTAATATATAGCTCTGCACTGTTTTTTTGTTTGTTTGTTTGTTTTTAGTTTTCTTTGCCTGAAAATGTCTTCATCTCACCTTCATTCTTTTTTATTGAGATATATTAAATGTTCACATACTATAATTATCCGAAGTGTACAATAAGTGGTTCATAGTATCATCATATTGCTGTGCATTCATCATCACAATTGGTTTTTGAACATTTTCATTACTCCAAAAAAATAAAAATAAACAATAAAAACAAAAGTTAAAATGAACACCCAAAACAAAACATCTGATCTCCCCCATTCCTCTATATTGTTTATTTATTTTTGTCTTTTTTTTCTTACTTATCTGTCCATACACCAGATAAAGGGAGTGTCAGTTATAAGATTTTCACAATCACATGAACACACCTCAAAAGCTCTGTAGTTATCATCAGGAATCAAGGCTATTGGATATAGTTCAACAGTTTCAGGAATTTCCTTCTACCTAGTTCAATACACTGAAAACTAAAAAGGGATATCTATATAATGCATAAGAATAACCATCAGAATTACTTCTTGACTCTATTTGAAATCTTTCAATCATTGAAACATTATTTTGTTTCATTTCTCATCCGCCTTTAGGTCATGTCCTCTGGAGTCATGACCCCTAGAGTCATGTTCCACATTACCGGGGAGATTTACACTCCTGGGAATCATGTCTGACATAGCAGGGAGGGCAATGAATTCACATATGGAGTTGGCTTAAAGAGACAGACCACATCCGAGCAACAAAAGAGATCCTCTGGTGGTGACCCTTAGGCATAGTCATGAGTAGGCTTGGTTTCTCTTCTGCATGAATAAGTTTCATAATGGAAAGCCCCAAGATCAAGGGCTAGGCCTATTAAATTGACACTCCCCAATACTTGTTAGAATATCATGTCTTTCCCGGGCTTGCAAACTTCTTCCCGGGTGGGGCAGTTTAATGTTTTCATCTTTTTCCCTAGTCCCTCGAGGGGTCTTTGCAAATACTTTCTTATCTTCTGTCCAGATTACTCTAGGGTGTATTGGTGTCTCACACCAACCTGTACAAACCAACAAGATCTCACTCCTATTCAAAGTTCCATCTAATTATGGTGTTTGAACAAGCTGACCATGCAAGTTAAATTAGATAGTGTGCATCAGAAAATAAAAATTTTGCACCAAATAAACATCTCTTCCTTTGGTCTCACTCAGTTTAAGTTTTAAAATAGAGTCAATACCATTCTTTACTCTTTAGTTTGGTTTATCTTAGTCCTAACCAGATCAGCTTCATCCATATCTCTAATTGAAGTCTCATCACTTTATCAGTGTTTTGAACAGTTGCTGTATGACTTTCATAGCTGCAGAACTCTTTGAATCTCAAGTATCACACAAATACCCAAAGTTTCAGGGAACAATTAGGCTACACAAAGAGCTCAGCACCTCAGAATTTAGAAATAACTGTACAACTTAGGAATTGATGTGATTGCTGTAGGAGCTTGCAAGTTTGGAACCTTTATAATAGGCTTTCACTTGATAACCTATGCTCTTGACTTCAATTCTCAGAATTTGCACATTATAGTTAGTCCATATTAGTTAGGCATTATACTTGTTTTTTGTTGTTATTGTTCCTGGCATATTTCACTCAACATATGAGTTTCATTCACCTGGTTGCATGCCTCACAACTTCATTCCTTCTTGCAGCCACTCTATAGTCCATTGTATGTACACACCACAGTTCCCTGTTCCTCTTCTCAGTAGATGTATCCGTAGGCCATCTCCATCCACTGCAAATCATGAACACTGCCACCATAAATGCCAGTTTGGATATGTACATTCCTGTCCCTGCTCTCAGTTCCTCCAAATATACACTTATTAATGGGGTTGCAGGGTCCTACGGCAACCCCACCTCTTCCCCCCTGTGGAGCCTACAGAGTTGCTACACCACTCTACTTCCCTACCAATAGTGACTAGGTATCTCTCTTTCCACATTTTCCCCAACACTTGTATCTCTCTGTTCATTTTTAAACCCTCCTATTCATACATCATACAATCCAACATAAGTAAAAAATCAATGGTTCTCAGTATAATCACATAGCCATGTCTTCTCCACCATAATCTACATGAAGACATTTTCATTTCTTCCTCAAAGAATCCCATACCACTTCACCATATCCTATGCGTATTGACATTTAGTTTTAGCATATTGCCTTTGTTACATTCAATGGTAACATATTCCAATGTTACTATTAACTATAGACACTAGTTTGCGTTGACTCTATTCCCCTCCTATTCCATCCATTTTCAACACATTGCAATGTTGACATTCATTGGTTCTCCCTCATATAAAAACATTCTTATATTTGTACATTTAATTGCCATCATTGTTCACACTAAGCATCGCTAAGTTATGACATCTAGTCTTTTGGTTCTAGTTTCATTGCAGTTTTGATTTGCATTTCCCTAATAGCCAGTGAGGTTGAGCATCTTTTCATATGTTTTTGAGCCATTTGTATTTCCTTTTCTGAAAAGTGTCTGTCCATGTCTTTTGCCCATTGTTTAATTGAACTGTTTGTCTTTTTGTTGTCCAGTTGTAGAATCTCTTTATAGATTCTGGGTATTAAACCCTTGTCTGATATGTGATTTTCAAATATTGTCTCCCATTGCATAGGCTGTCTTTACAATCCTGACAAAGTTTTTTGATGCACAAATCACTTTTTTTCTTGAAGGATATTTTCACTTGATAAAGAATTCTAGGCATGCAGTTTTGCTGTTTTAGTAGATTAAAGATGTTGTTCTGTTTGCTTGCCTCTACAGTTTCTGATGAGAAAGTTTTTGTCACTCTGGTCTTTGATCCTTGTATGCAGTGTAGTTTTTATTCTCTGCTGCTTTTACAATTTTCCCTTCATCTTTAGTTTTCAACAAGTTGACATTGATTTTAGATGGTTTTCGTCATATTATATGCTGTTTAAGGACTTGAATTTCTTGAATTTATAAATTTACATCTCTACTATATTGGGGAAAGTTATAAATAGTATTTCTTCTAACATATTTTTTTAAATTCCATTCTCAGGAGTATAAAGATTTTTGAAGATCTTTATTTTTTAAACAATCTTTTCTCTCTATTTATCAAAATGGACCATTTCTTTTGACCTATTACTGTGTTCATGAATTCTCTCTTCTGTCACCTTTTTTTTTTTTTGCTATGAAGGTCTTTCAGTGATTTTTAAAGAAGTTTTCTATTGTGTGTTCTCAGTTCTAAATTTACTGTGTGCTTTTTACATTTCCCATTGATGTCTTGATGTTTCCCATCTTTTATTTCATTATGTGAATATTGTTTTTTGCCTTATTGAGTGTAGTTGAACTAATTAAGCCTTTAGGTGGTAATTCCAATATCTGAGTCATCAAGGAGTTATGCTCTGTTGATTGCCTTTCTTTTGAAACTGGATCCCATTTCTCTGGTTCTCTCTATGTTGAGTAATTTTAGACTATCATGAATATTGTGAATGTTACACTGTGAGGATTCTCTAATTTGTTATGTTTTTTAAAGATCATGATATTTTCAAAGAGACAATTCTTTGGTTAGCCTCTTAACTTCAAACTCTCTCACTCCAGTGGACAACATCTCAAATTCCAGTTCACACTGCCCATCACCTGCTCAGTGGGTTCAGCATCAGTTAGAGACTTGGGCAAAGTTTACATATAGAATTTGGTGTTTCTCTTCTTCTCTCCAGGATTCACTCCTCATTCTCTGCTAGCTCTGATGTCCTGGGCTCTTTTCCCCATTTCCTGCAAAGAGAAAGATGGTAGGCTTTCTACTGACATTTTAGTAAACTCTTACACTGTGACTGCTGTTGCCTTTCGCACAAAACCATAAAAATGGGAAATCATCTCATGTTCGTCACTTCCTCTAGGTTTTAATCCCTCTACAAAATCTGTCTTCTTTGTTCACTTTTTTCTGTTGTTTTCAATTGCATATGTGTGTGTTTTGTGTATGTGTTTGTCCAGAGTTTGTAGGTATCTCAGGAGGATTTTGTCTCAGAAGCTATCTCATTAATTTTGGATCTTCCCTGATTTCTTAGGATTACTGTGAATTTAAAGAAGCTTTTTAAGAAAATATGCTTACATGGGAGGAGATAAAACATATGTGGAAATAAAATACATGTTCACAAAAAGTATTTCTTCTTCATAATAGAGAATGACATTTCATTTCTATCTTATGTCTGATTTAAGCAATCCATGCCAGATGTTTGTAAGAATTTTGGGTAGCATTTCTTGTTTTAATTGTAGTACTAAGTAAGAAGGAGACAAAGAATGGGAGCAAGGAAATTCTTGTCCTCAACCAACCAGAATTAAGCCTCATTAATATAAACTTTTGAAAGACTTTCCTAGTTGACTTGATCTATTCTAGGCATCAGAATCATAATAAAATGGTCAATTATTGTCCTGATAGTCAAAATGATACCTATCCATCTATATGTATATATTAAAATACATTCTGTATATGTATATGTCTGTATGTGCATGTGTGTATATATATATATATCGATAACCAAGTTTCATAATACAGTGGTTAATTATTGTCCTGATAGTCAAAATGATACCTATCCATCTATGTGTATATCTTAAAATACATTCTGTATATATGTGTGTGTGTATATATATATACCCCAAGCATTCTGAATTTAACCTTATCGAACTGGATATTTTGAACCATATAAATATTCTTTTTTTTTAAAAAAAACTATATTTATAGGCTATATCCAAGTTATTGTATATAGCACTAGTTCAATTCTTTTCCATTGTTATTCCATTTATGAATGCACCTCAATCTAAAAATTTCCACTATTACTAAATAATATTATTATTTTCAATCATGCATAAAATATAAGATTCCCATATACTACCCCATTATTATTAACAACTTGCATTGGTATGGTAAATTTGTTACAACTGATGAAAGCACACTTTTATAGTAGCGCTGTTAACTCCTATAAATATTATTGCTCTTTGACTTAGTACACAGCTAAATAACTTGGAAAGGGTTTGATCTTTATGCATCTTGTTTTTAAGATTTGATAGATGGCATGCTAGAGCAGCATCCAGTTTGGGCTAATCATTTCCCATTACTGAGGCAAGACTATTTGAATACTCTATTTACTATCCCATGAATTATTAGATTTTTCATTCAGATTGGTAGGGAAAGGCATTTTTCCAAGCCTTGAGTGGGCACCAGCCATGCTTCCTTTTATCCTTTCTAGTGGTTATTTCTCTGATCTTGGGATGTTTCCTCACAGGCAAATGCTGATGGAAACCTTGTTGAACACTCAAGAGATACTCTCTATTGAGTTCTAGAGAGTTCTCTCTCTCTCTCTCTCTCTCTCTCTCTCTCTCTCCTTTCTGCTTTAGAACTCTTGTTCTCCTCAAATTCTCAGCTCCAGTCCCTCAATTCAGGAAGTTCTTCAGACTCCACCTTGGTTATCGACTCTAGGCAAAGACCTGGAAACTTTCCCAAGACAGGAGGACTCTAGGGCATTCACAGGGATTGCCTTGTTTGTTTTCTATCTCTCAGAGATCACTGCTCCTCATTGTTTGATGTTCATTGTCTTAAAAACCATTATTTCAAATTACTTGCCCAATTTTCGTTTTGTTTCAGGTGAGAGTCTCTTTTATCTCCTATTGACCAGAATTGGAAGTAAATTCCATGGCATTTTAAATTTCCTTTTTATTAAGGAACTGCCTGTAATTATGTGCTCAGTGAGTCAAGTTTAGTACTTGTTAAGTTTCACGATGGTGGCATTAACCCCTCATTACATGACACGTGCCTGGTAGCAGAATTTTGACTGGGTAGAGCCTGGATTGTCAAGATTCAAGCCATTTTCTAGTCAGATGGAAATTGTAAGTCACCCTGGGATAGTTCTTTGTTTTGTGAAGAATCACTTAAATAGCCACTATAGATTTCATATATGTCAATGAAAATAAATTAGAAGGCTTCTTTTGGCCCAACCTCTTGATATAACTGATTTTGTTTCTAAAACAGCTGTATCCTAAGGATTCCAAGTGACATTGTCATGGTCTTAGCAGGAATCTATACCAGCAAGGGCATGATTGCAGCAAAAATAAATCATGAATGTTAGATTGGGTGACACCTGTTTTGAAACTATGCATTAGAGACAGAAGAAATAACAGCAAAAATTGGGGCCCATCAGTAACTGGATCTTCTTTTCTAGATCACTCTCTCCTTGGAATTTTAAAGCAAGAGTGTGGAGTGGGTTTAGCATTTACTTGAATGAGACAGAAATTATTTTACGTTATTTTAGAGAATGTTTTAATTTCTTAAAAAATTAAAGAAAGGTTATCACTTTAGCAAAGTATGAAATATTATACATAGGTATATATATATATTTATATATAGTATAACATTATGCAATTTTGTAAATCAGCTAAGAAATGAACTTATACCTAAAATAAATTGAGACTTTCCTTAAGAAAAATTTGGTATATTCTATATAAATAATTTTCTTCAGGTTTTTACTTATTGGTCCATTTCAGGTGACAAGGAGAAAATCAGGAACACATTTAGGCTCTCCAAAGTGACTCAATACATTTTAAGGATATTTGGGGGAGTAGAGAAGCAAGGGGAGGGTCCCTCTTGAATTGTTCCACTAAAAGTTTTCTTATAATGTCTCTAATTTAAGCACCACTGACATTATCCAGCATTGGGCATGCTTAGCACTCAAGATTTTCTTGCCATTTGCTCACCAACAGACAGCTACCATTGGCACAGGCACAATCCTAATTCATTCAGTGAAGATCATAGGACAGGATGCTAGAACCCCGGGTTACAAAACATGTTAATGTATATGAAAGGAACTGAGTGAGGCTGATTTTCTCAGCTGCAAATTGGGGTTTGGCAGACGTTCACTCTTCCTAAATACAGAAGTAGCAGTTGTCTACCTTCTTGTTGATTTAGTAAAAGAAGGGAAACTAATAAAACTTTTGAGGTGCATGCATATTTGGGGCTTAATATTTTATAATGCAAAGTTTGATCTGTAAGGCCATCTTTCTTTCTGGGTTTGAATCCTGAATTTGCAATTTATTTCCTGTATGACGTGGCCCAAATTATTTTACCTTCTCACTTATAAAAAAAGGACTAATGTCATCTACCTCAGGGAGTTGTTGTGAGGGTTAAGTTATTAGATAAAACACTTAGAAGAACTCTTGGCTCATGAATAGCATTTAATAAGTATTGGCTATTATTTTATTACTGATATTGTTATTGTCATTGTCATCATCAGGTAAGGTTGGGAAAATGTATTTGAAATTTCCTCACAACTAAGTATAATTGGTAGTATTCCATTAGTTTGTAAAATTTGTCAAAATAAATCTGTGCATTTAATGTTTATATATTTTACACATGTATTTCAGCATTTGTCTATATACACCTGTATTTATTTCTATATCTAAATTTTTCCCTTCTCAGAAAAAAAGAGACTGTTTTATTCATCTATTTCCTAGCACATAGCACAGGGTTTGAAATGTAGTAGGAGCTTGATATCAGTATTTGAATTGAATTTAATTCAACTGAAAAGGAGAATAAAGTAGATAATGAGTTATTTTTTTTCTCTGCTGGTAGAGGCAGTTATGCTATGATGGAAAAAAATATGAACTTGGAAACGGAAGTTTTGTTTTTTGAGTCTTTCATTTGCCAACTTTATGTCACTGAACACATCATTTAACCTCTCTGAGCCCCAGTTTCCTCATCTCTACAGTAATTAATACCCTGCAGAGTCCGAGTAAAGATTAAAATTAGATTAAATGTTGATAAAGCTACTCGACACATTAGGTATAATTACTGTAATTTTGCTACCAACTATATTTCTTTCTTTCTAATTCCAATTTTCTGGAAGATGTGGGAAATGTTGCAAGCTTCTAAATGTTCCTTAACTTTCCAGAGCCAAGTGATTCCTCAAAAGACTGTGTTACCTCCTGCTTGACAAATGGCCTATTATGCCTGTACTTAAGCCTCTAAACATGACACAATGCAGATCAGGTCACCGTTTCTAGATCTTACATTTCCTAACCTCTTTAATATATTCCTCTTTGAAAACTACACAGATCCAAAGTGACATGACTAATAATTCTGCCATCATTACTTCATTTAGCTCCTGTCTTATCTCTTCCACAGTCTTTCTTCCTCCAGCCTGAGGTAGGCTATCCTCATTCGATTTCAATCTGGGTACTACATCTGGAATGAAAGATCTATTTTGAATGGCAGCTGGCTTCATTACAGAGAGAACAAAGAAACTATCTAGCCAGTTACAAATGTCACGCAAAAGAACAGGATTTCGCTCAGGCAATGCTCTTTTGTTATTCTGTAATGTGGTTTTAATTGTACATTATTCTTCTCAGTTGTAATTCACCGGAGCCTTTCCAACTATGAAAAGATCAACTGTCATGACACATTTAGAACACAGGTGTATGAGAGGGGGAAACTCAGGAATGCTAAGTCTTCTGCATAGAAACTAAGAACAAAGAAAAGAAAACAAATAGTTTTACTCTCCTATATTGTAAATCGAAAACAAAACAAATAGCCTCACCCTTATATATTGTAAATCACTTCTTTTGTTTCAGAACACAGTGCTTTTTCACTATTCATTTTGAAACTGATCCAGTTAATTGTTGCTTTCCTAAAACTACGTGATAAATTTTATGTTCACGGCTTTTAAAATATGGTCAACTCACCTGTAGACTGTGTGAAATTTTTCAGGGCAGACCAAAGAGTTGGCCAAGAGAGATCATTTAGGCAGTGGACACAAAGAGTTTCTAATAGCAGAGGTTGACCTGAGGCCTATTCTTGCTTGCATAATTTGAAAGACTGCAGATTACTTGCAACTCCTGCACCCACGTGCGCACAGAATTCATGGCTGCAGAAGGTCCATCCTGGAGAGCCTTACCTCCCTGGCAGCTTAAGGAAAATGATTTTCTGGCCTTTTCTTTGCTTCAGGAGGTAGCTGTATTTAGAGTTCTCCAATAAGGTCCACACTAATTAGGGTGGAGAGTAGAACCTTATTCTAGATGAGAAACAGGTGAGTCAGTGAATGCTGTCCCCTGATTAATATTTAAAGATTAAATAAATAATTCATTTGATGCTGTGTAAACCGCAATATATTGAATTTCCCTATATATCTGGGCCAGCGTTTAACAGAGCTTTGCATTAAGTTTTTTTAAAAGATGGCAAAATCTCAATGACATTTTCAGTCAGTAAATCTGCTGTGAGTTTATGTAAAATTTCAGTAGGTATTCTCCAGATTTCATCAACATTTACCCTCCGGCTACAAGATTCACTCTCTATGAGCTCGACTATTGAAATTGGATTTTTAAATTGGAATATGGTCTATGAAGGAATGGTTAATCATTTTTATTACTATCTTTTCTAAGTTAAAACTTAGAGAAAATATATTTTAAATGAATAATACACAGATACCCTCAGGATATCCATATATCATATTGCTTTTAACATCACAGAAATATGGCTCTCTTCTCGATAAGGAGGTAATAGGAAAAATGTCTTGCTTTTCTATATCTTCGTTTTTGTGTGTGCAAAAACTATATATATATTTTTTATTGACCATATTGACTATCTTGGGAATTTTAATATAGACCCAAATAACTTTTCAATGGACTGACATATCATGAGTGGATCTAAAAGGATATTTCAGTGATCGATTTAATGCCTTTTGAGGAAGGCATGTGACTTTGATTGCCTCTGGATCCAGTGTGACCTACCTGATCATCCTATGTGACTGTCTGCCCTTCTAGACCCCTTCACCTGCTGCTATGATTATTGAGAAATCTAACTCAGAATCCCTTCCATCTCATAACGGTGCGGCCAAGGCATCATGAGGGGTGATATCTTGTGGCCTATATATTCCTTTGCAGAGTAAACTGTGGACTTTAAAGTCTGGTTTGGTAAAAAAAAAAACTTTTAAAAATTTTTAATGCATTTTAAGACAGCTTTAGAAATTCTGGAAGATAGTAGAATTTGGATTCAGACATATGGAGTTTAGTAGATCAGTTTATAATGATTTCCTCTTCAATAATTTCTGAGATCAGAACTAGGTATATAAAGACCCAATCCAGAAGCTATAGTTGCAAACTAAATCAACATATAGTGTCTGGGAAATTGTCCATAATCTTTTAGTCATGCATGCTCAGATAATTGCAAAGTAAATAGATCACCTGGTACCCCCCTATGCGCAGGGTCCTCTAGCTCATTGCTGATGCCTTTCTTTCTAATGAGGCTTAGGCTTTTTACAAATTAATTGTCCAGCAATCCTTTTAGGGTGCTAAAGACATGAAAATCTTTTTGAAACTTTCTTGTTGGAGGGACATGGTCATTTTATAAAGTGACCATAGCTCACATCACATCTAATTTTCTAGTTATTGCAAGATGTATGCAATAGCTTTTGATAAATTTAAAGTGACATAGGGATGCATGATCTATTGTTATACTATGACAGTGCTTGATTAATATTTAATTTCAATCTCTTATGGAAACATGGATGCCACCTGCCTGGTCTGAAGCCCATGAGCTATTTATCTATTTGGATTGTCCCAGGGTAGAAAACTATTCAAAACCAGGCCTGCCAGACAGGGACAAAAGCTGCTATGGGTTTAGATTAGCAGTATAATTTCTCTCCCCAGCTATACATGTGACTATGTTGCTACATAAGCCCTTCTCAAATGCATTGTGCTCCACATTAATTTACTGGTTGGTTGATTGGTAACTTAAACAATTCCCTATTTCTTAGAATAAACTTTTTAAAAAGATACTTTCGATTCACTGTGGAGATTTCCCATTCTGCCATCTTCTCCTACAAATCATTTAACATATTTATAATATGTGTTTTAAAGTCTTGTCTGCTAATTCAAGCATCTGGGACATTTGTAGGATAGCTTCCATTGACATTCCTGTTTTCTTGATGATGGGTCAGATTTTCTTCCTTCTTTGCATATCTACTAATTTTTTATTGTACATTGGACATTATATATGGCATGCTAAAGGGGCTCTGAATTTTATTTTTCTCCAAAAATGTTGCATTTTGTTCTGTTGGATAGTTAAGTTGTTGAGTAATCATCTTGGCCTATGGATGACTGTTTTTAGCCTGTGTGCCTATCAAGCAATTTCAATATTCAGTAATGACCTTGTTTCACCCATCCCTCCACTTACTTCTCCTACCCATTAGGTTATTTCAAAGTAAATTCAAGACTTCATATCATTTTGTTTGCAAATTCTTCAGTGGGAATCTCTAAAAGATCTGGCATTCTGTTTTATTTTTTAACATACCTACGATACTAGCATACTTAATAGCAGTTATTCCTTATATCATTCATATTCACTGTTCAATTTTCCTGAATTTTTTCAGTTCTTTTTATTGTTTTTTTTTCACATGCTACATTTCAATCAATAGGTTATCTCTCTCTCTTCTTTTCCTTAAAAGTTATTTATGAATGAAACTTGGGTACTTACAATATAGATTTTTCCATACTCGAGATTTTGTTGCTAGCATCCTATGGGGTTATTTAATATGCTTCTCTGTTCCTGTATATTTTGTATGCTAATAGGAAGACCAAAAGGGGTGAACAGATTCAGCTTGTATCTTTTGCATGAATATTTCATAGGAATTCTTATGTGCTTTTTTTTCTCTGCGTCACATCAGGAAGTCCATAATTTCTAGCTGTTACTCTTTTTGTAGCATTAAGATTAATAAGTAAGATCAGATGTTTTCAGCCTTATTCATTTATTATAAAGTTTCTCCAAAACTTTTCTACTGATTGTTTCAGCGACTGTTAACAGTAATTGCTTAGGGATTACTTAATTCATTCTTTTCCTTTATTCTTCATTCATTTATTGAGCATATGTATATTCAAAACCCTATTCTAAGAACAAGGGGTACTAAGAAGAATAAAACTGTTCTTGTATATGAACATCTTATATGCAATTACTGGCTCATGTCCTAGCCATGTACTTATGTGAAACTGACTGCATTTACAGTCAGAGTTTTGGGGGCTAAGAAATAATCAGAAATATTTTGGGCATTGTTGAAAAATATTTAGGGATTGAACTGTATAAAGATGGCATTATTTAGTGTTAGAAGAACTGGATTCAAGTCCTGGCTAGAGAATTGTCCGTACTTGATTTTGTGGTAGTAGGATTACAATGGATTTGCCCATATCATTTTGCAACAAATGATGCAATGAACAAATTCTATAAGACATGACATATGATTCTTTTCCCATGATCACAAATATGTTCTCTATTTGGCATGGATTTGGTTTATAAAGTTGCTTGTTTTTAAATTGTTTTACATGGATTAAATATTTATTGGATATATTTTATTTTTTAATTACTTTTTCAATATACTGTACAACTTTTATGCATTTTAATATGAATATTTGTTTAGTTAATATGGGCACTAAGTTTACAAACTTATGAACTTGAAACCCATCTTAATTTTCTAAGATTTAATACTGACATTCAACATTGCATCAAGGGAAATAGAAAACAAGAATGTGGTAAAGCCACAATGTGTGTGTCTTTGAGAGCATCCTTGTGGGGATTTTCAGGTGTTCATTTAAGAAAATGTATGCAGCTTCTACTACACAGCTGGAAGTCTCCTGGGTACATTAATGAACAAGATAGACAAGGTTTCTTTCTTCATGAACTTACATTCCAGAGTCTCAAACTTAGTCACCGTGTTTATTACAGATGAAAAAGTTAACAGGCAGAAGTTCTTTCCCTAAAGCTCTGAATGTTATCTATGATCGCAATATCCTGATGGTAAATTATCTTTATAACACACTTTATAATATAAAAATCACTGTTTTATATACCAACCTGAATAATCCTCAGAGCAATGCCAGGTGGCTATTATTATTATTAGCCCTACTCTGAAGATGAAAGGCATAGAGCATTTATGTCTTATTCCGGCTGTAAACTTGGGTTTTCAGTATTATGAAATAGATGAATATCAATACTAACTTATCATTCTTTTTTTTTCACCTGTGTGCTCTTGACCTGATATACAAAAGAAGATTAGAATTTATTGGATTTTATTCCAATTAACAATTCATTGTATTTATCCAGAATTGGAAATGTGATCTCTCTATGCTCTATTGTGATAAATGCCCTCATCAATCCTTAAACATTAACCCCCAAATCCTAGAAGTTATCTTATATGTCTGAATTTTTCTCATTCCCAGTATCCAGTCTAAGGCTTTTCAATTCTATCTCTGTCTTCTTATTTGTATCTTTGACCACTTCCTCCAGTATTGTACTGTTTAAATCTACCTCTCATTACCTCTTACCATTACTTTGTAACAGGCAAGTTGATTTTCTTCCCTGAAATTCTTCTTCTGCCAGAAAGATTTTATAATATTCAAAATGTCTATCATGCTACTTCACTACTTAAAGCATTCGACAGATCCTCAGTGTCTACAAGATAAAGATCAAAGTTTTTCATAGGCATTTTAGTTCTTCTAGGACTTCCAGATTCACTTCTTGCCACCAACCAAGACCTAGTCAGCAATCTTGATATACTGAAGAGTTTCCAGTTTCCAAACTGCATTGCAATGGCTCATGTTTCTTTAACTCTTTGCAGATTCACATTCAACTTTCTTGCTTAATCATTTCTCTTGTTACAAGACTTCCCTAACTGCCTAAAAATATTTAGCCATCTCCTCCTTTTAAATCCACTGTGCCAAGTACACATTTCCTTTTAATTATTTATTTTTGCAATTAACCACGACATTAAAAGTATTTGTTTTCAGGTCTATAGCTCTCACTAGACAGATATACTGACTAACATTCATGATACCATTGAACAGACTTGAAGGTGAAAGGTTCTGACCCCTAGGGCATAGAAAATACCAGAAGTCAGGTAGACCGGTAAGTAATAAAAGGGAATTTAACCAAGTAGGTAGAACACGGTATCTAGAGAATTCAGTGTTGGCCAATAGTTGGGTGATCAGGAAAAAAGTAGGAAAAGAAGAAATAACTGAACAAATATCTAATTTTTGGCTTGCTTGCTTGATTAATGAGAATTCTTTCTACTAGTAACAGCATCTCTTTGCTGTTCCTTTGGGGAACTATACCACCCACACTCTGAATCCATGAAGTTGCAGGACGTTGGACTTTGGCTCTGGTTTCAAGAATGAGCTTGAAACCCAGATTAGGACAATAGTAGTACCACACTCAGGTATGTTGGTTGATCAGACATGGCCCAGTAACTCTGTTCAAGCCAATGAAAGCACTATGGATTTTGGTTCTAACTTACCAAATTTCTTTTTTTTTTTTTTTTTTTTTTGACCTATCCTTTGTGGGGTTAAGTTTCATATGAACAAACCCCAAGACTGGGGGCTCAGCCTATAGCTTTGGTTGTCCACACTGCTTGCGAGAATATCAAGAATTCAACTTGGGGAAGCTGAATTTCTCCCTGCTCTCACCATTCCCCGAAGGGGGCTTGCAAATGCTTTTCCAGTCACTGATCAAAAAAAAGAAAAAAAAAATTTCTTTTGTTTGGGTTCTACATCAGTGGGTTATAACTTTTAGCTCCTAATGGGAAGGGCTTGATTTAGAATAAAACCAACAGAAAAGAAGCAGAGGCAAAGGACAAAAAAGAAATAAAGAAGATATACAGAGGAAATCCTTTAAATCCCTGACACTAGCTAGCCAAAAGTCAAGTTCACTTCTTCAATTTAGCCAATAATTATTTCTTTAAAAAATTTAATCCAACTGCAAACAGGAATCCTGTTTTATTCACCAGTTGTTCAAACAAGTTCAAAAGCAGAGAATTCTGAAAGTAGACAATATTTGGAAACCTGGTCAGACAGCAGGTGTGAGAATAGGGAAGCCTGCAGCAGAGGCCATGGCACAGGGGCAGGTGGATCAAGTTTGTTAGTAGAGACAGAGTATAAAATAGCAAAGCAGGTTCTAATCTGGAAATATCAAGGATATGGTTCTCTGGAACATAGAATCATTCAGGAATCCTAACAGTCATAATGTACTCAAAATTTATTTTGAAGGAATAAGAATCATACTTATTAGAAATGGAGGCAGTACTGAAGTATACATGATACAAAAATAAAATTCACTTGATGGTTGAGCTAGGGTTCTTTTCATGCAGATTGGATTGCTCCAAGAAATAGATTGAAATCAAGTACTCAAGGGTAAAATGACTCCTGCTACGGACTCTCTTTTTCTGCAAAGAGAGCAGACAGCATAGTATTAATATGTTTATCTTTATCCTAATGCAGTCATAAAATATATATTTTTCATTTTTATTACAGCAGGTGTAGGTTTATAGAAAAATAATATAGAAAATAAAGAGTTACCATATATCACCCCCTCACACACACAATTTTCCCTATTATTGACCTTTGTATTAGTGTGGTCCCATTGTTAGAATTGATGAAACAATATTATTATAATTATACGGTTAACTATAGTCTGTAGTTTACATTACGATTCACTCTTTCTGTCATACAGTTCTAGGTTTTTTAAAAAAAATTTTTATTCTGGTAACATATCTATCTATCTATCTATCTATCTATCTATCTATCTATCTATCTATCTATCTATCTATATCTATATATATATATACATAGATACAACCAAAAAGTTTTCCTTTTAAACACCTTCTAATACACAATTCAGCAGTCTTAATTACATTTGCAAACTTGTGCTACCATCACCGTAGCATTAATGACAGTTATTAATGCTATTATGACAGCATAATGACAGCATTAACTCTCCATTCTCCAAACCCAAACCAGCTCTTCGCAACCTATGTTCTAGTTTCTGACTCTATGAATTTGTATATTCTAATTTTTTCACATAAGTAAGAGAACATAACATTTATTCCTTATGTCTGGCTTATTTAACTGAACATGATGTATTAAATGTTCGTTTATGTTGTCACACATATCAGAACTTCATTCTTTATATGTACAAATACTATTCCATTGTACATATATACCACATTTTACCCATTCTTTGGTGATGGACGCTTGGGTTGCTTCTACCTTGTGGCAATTGTGAATTTTTTATTTGTGTTTAGGAAGGAAGAGACCCATGCAGGCAAAATATTGAGACCCTGTGAAAGTCATAAAATTGCTTTACCTTGGGTATTATGACAGTCTGGGATTGGTAGTACAAAAGTCATAATAGCCTTCCCTTGATTTCTTCTACTATAAACCCAAAAGACTAGAAAATTCACCAAATTCACCACCAGAGAGTCTCTTGTAGGAAGCATTAGCATATTTCCAGTTTCAGTGAATGGAATTTGAAAACAAACACCTCACTAAAGAGTGTGTCTGGAAAAACCTTTTTCTTTTTTTTTACATGGGCAGGCACCGGGAACCGAACCTGGGTCTCCAGCATGGCAGACAAAAACTCTGCCACTGAGCCACCATGGCCCATAAGAAAACATTTTTTAATGAGTAACATGTAGTTCTTGTTCCCTCTGTTTAGGAAAACACCTGACCCATAATAAACATTAAGAAATGACAGCTAATAATACTAATGCTAATGCTAATACTAATACTTTTTGTAATTGAAGTGATCACAGGAAACAAAAAATAATGATGACTTCTAATATTAGTTCTCTCTTCCTCAATTATTCCTTGGATTCAGAATATATTACTTGATATAGAAACCATAATGCTATATAAATCTCCCTTAATGCCTTTACTAGCATAAAGTACTTTCTTTAGCACTTTACTGAAGGTGCTAATTATATTAGATCACATTGCAAGTTCTCAAAAGAATGGCTGGTCCCTCTCAGAAGGAAATGTTCCATTGCAAGTACTAAAGGCCATCACTTGTCAGGGAGTTTCTGGAAAGTGGTGAAATCCTTAAGACTGAATTTTGGGTCAATGAATGAATTTTGCAAGTTCTAGTCATTTGGAAGTCATGCGGATGTTTGTGATACATGCTCTCCAATTTTTTTCAACTTTGTATGGTGATAAGGCCTGGTGAATGATGCCAATAAAGTGGTAATGGAGATACTAACAGCTCCTGTTTTTAAACAGGAACAAGGAAATGTGGAAACACAGGAGACAGAAAACTCAGATTTCTTTTGAATGAGAATATAATGTAGAAGTCAAAATGCAGGGAAATTAAATTCGAATGTTTCTCATACTGCTCCTTTGCTCAATAATAATATGCCTGTTACATTCCATACTGCTTATTTTAGCTATTACTATGGAATATAATTATCTAAACACTGAAGTTTCTTATTTCCATCTTTAATTTATTCTTACTGACACCAGTTCAGAATTTTAGGGCTTTTATTACAATATTTCACTACTTCAATAGCTAAAATAGAGCATTGTTTGTTTGCTTCCACATGCTGACACCACTAATTTCTAACATTTGTTTAGTGCAGGCTGTGGGCCAAAAGCTCTTCTAGGAGTTCTTACCTATTAACTCATCTAGTCTCCAAGCAATCTTGTGATGTAAACACTGTGGTTATTCCTAGTATACAGATGAGGAAACCGAAGAATGCAGAAATTTGATAAGTAACCAAGATTACACAGTTAATAAATGATGGAGCCAGGATTCATACACAGGAAATCTGACTCTGCAGTAGCCTAGCATTGAAAGCTATCCTGGAGATTTCACAAATATTTAGCTTCTCTCTTTAGGCAAAAAAAAAAAAAAAAAGTGTGACAATAGAATCTCTGATGAAATTCAGTGATTTTGGATTTTAAGACTTTCAAATTTATCATATGGGAAGTTATTTCAGTTGTAATGATACCAAATATGACAAATCAAGATTAAGATATTATTGCTAAGAGGCATACATTTTTTCTCTGATTTAGCTTCAGAATAGGTACTCTCAAATTTTATAGACTAGTTACAAGTTATTTAAAGTAGTAAAAATTCCAAAACTCTTGCCTCTAGAGCTCTTGTAATTATTTCCATCTCCTCAAATTGTGTCTTAGTCTGTTGTATGTGAAAGGTTGTACCTCAATACTTGCATGATAATGACACAATTGATGAATTAAACTGGTGTGGAGGGAAGTGTGAAGTGTCGGGGTCTGCGGTAATTGCATTGCAGGAGAACAGGTCTGGTTGTGAAACCGCAGCCAGATTTTAGAGTCCAGAAAGTTAATGTGAATGCCCAGTCTTTTGACAGTTGCTTAGGCAAATCTGGGCTGTTACTGCCAGGATTTTGTTCTGGGGAACTTCGATGATCAAACCTTTTCACACTCTTGGAAATAGATGATGGGTAGAAACTTTCAGCCTACAGGATGCCTTACTTCTCCAACCAAACGTTTATTTGCTTAATCAGTCCCACTCAGACAATTAATTAATATGAAAGATTGTACATTAGAATCTTTTAAAATCTTACTCCGCTCTTCACAAGTTTCATCCAGTGAAGAAATGGTTTTTAATTTGAGGGTTATTATTTAGTGCCTTAGAAATCTAGTGACAAGTGCCATGAGGCAAACAGATGTGCTGGATTAGCCTTGGCAGTGTGTTACCTGCTCTACCCGCCACTGTCACACCTTTCACTCCAGTATGGATATGTTACTTTTCCATTGTTAGCTAATTTAAAAGACCTTTACCATTTTGATGAAACTTAAAAATAAAGAGAGTATCTTGTTTAACTAGACAAAGAGCTATTTGTAGTTCGGATATTAGTTCAAATATTCCAAGAATGGGGTTTTCTTTTAAAAATAGACATGTAAACAATGGTAAATATTTTGTAAATTTTATTTCTTCAGTTTCAGAGATTTCATAAACATCTGTACTATAGTTCTCTTTTTTGAAACATTATTTCCAGATAATCTGGAAAAGCTAGTTAAGAACTGCTTTGGAGTTTTATGCTTTGTTTTGACAGCTCTATATATTCATCATAGTTTAGGCATGGAGAAATAGTGCAATTAATACTCATAAACATGAAATGAAAAAAAATTATGCTGCTATATTGAGAAATGTCATTCTGAATTGCAAATGTGCCAGCTTTATTGACATCATTGTTAGCAGAATTTTAGATGAAGCTGTCAGTAGTTCCACATATGAAATTCATTCACTTCAAATTTATAAGAAGACCTTCATTAATTAACAATTTTTATAAATTAAAATTTGCTGTTCTGTATATTTGAAGTCTTCTTTGAAGTTTTCACACACGCAAGAATTGGAAAAGTAACCTACTGTGCCTATTTATTGCTTAATCTTTTTGCTATTCTTCACCACTATAAAATTGAGCAAACAACTCTAATTGCATTAACCACCCCTCTACATTTTTTTTTCCTAAACCTATCTGTCAGTTTGAAAGTCTATTTTGTGACACTCATTTTTATTATGACTGGAGGAAGATGATTATATCTGCATATATTTAAAGCCGAGTCTTTAGACTATATTCTCTGAAATATAGCTGCAGTGCTTTTAAATCCTTTACTATTTTATAAGCATATATTAGTAAAAAAGATCTTCTTCAAAAGGGAATGAGAAGGGGGTGCAAGGGTAGGTCAGTGGTCGAATTCTCACCCGTCATGGGGGAGACCTGGGTTCGATTCCCAGCCCATGCACTTCCCAAACAAACCAACCAACCAACAAAAACAAACAAGCAAAAATTCAACAAATGGTGCAAAAATTCAGCAAGTGTTGCTGCAATAATGGGATACTCACATAGAAAAAGAATAAAATGTGACCCCAGCCATACAGCACACAAAAAATAAAAAAGTAAAAAAAGGGAATGAGAGGGGTGCATGGGTAGTTCACTGGTACAATGCTTGCCTTCCATGTGGGAGACCCAGGGTTGATTCCTGGATCAGGCACCTCCCCCACCCCCCAAAAAAGAGAATGAGAACTAAAGTTTGTTTTTAAGTTACAATGCAAATTCCTTTTTGACAACAATTTTTGTCGTTTTAGATAATGCTCATATTTAGTAGAATAATACTTTTTCTCTTGTAATTTTGTGACAATCAGGTACAAGTTTATTTCTGACATTTGGCTGAAACTCTAGGCATACTCCTGGACTTTAGCCCTCTGAAAGGTTCTGAGGGAGTGAGTCAAAGTGTCAACCTGAATAAGAACTTCTTTGAAATTGAGCTAAGGCCTAGAAGTGCCCCTCTGCTTTTTTTTTTTTTTAAAAAAAAGCTTAACATAAGATTTACTGGAGGCATGGACTTTGAGACAGAAAGAGGCGGAAGCCTACTACTGGAAAGGTATAGGGTAGCCTGACACCATGGGTGAGGGCATTGGCATAAGTTCACATATGGGATAGGCTCAACCCTGACTTAGAGTAGAGGTTAAAACCAAAACTTCCCTATGAAAAGAATAAGATGTGGTCCTGAGTAACTTGCACAACTGCATTACATGAACAACTGAATGAGGCCACCTGTTGTACTGTAGGACTATCTCAGATGTTTTCCCTGCCTCAAATGCTCTCACGTACCTCTCATTTCCAGAACAAATTTTTCTCATCTTACTGTCTCAGGTGAATGTCTACATTTCTGAGGCAGGCTTCCTCTGAACACCCTATTTAAAGATTTCTGTTATTCTCCCTTAGAGGGTCCTTTTTGTATCTCCCATTGTATTTAATTTGCACTATCAGTTTTTAATAATTTTCTTATTAGGTTCCATCAGAATAGAATGGAGCTTAACAACAAAGTCTTTTTGTTTCTTCATGGAGTCTTTTGGTTCACTATACTCTGCTCCATGCTTAGCATACTGTCTGACACATAAACAGATCTCAATAGGACTGGATTTGCTAAATAAACAAATATTTAATGGGCAAAGGCTCTACCTTATTAACTGACCAATGAGTACGGTCTGAGAAACTACATGGAGCACAGTAGATTGGACCAGGAGAAGGAGCTGGGGTTTCCAGCCCAATGAGACCAGAAAAGACAAAGGAGGTGACTTCAAAATCAGGGCAGGAAACTTAGCCGGCAGATGGAAAACTGTCTTCCTCCTCCAGAAAAACTCAGAAAATAAGTCAAGAGCTAAAATTGTCAAAGAGCTCTATGCTAGATATGCAGCGTAGCCCAGGCTTGAAGAGTTCCCCTTGGACTGAAATGCAGAGGGAAGACTAGGACAAAGAGACCTGGACTCTTTATCCATCTTATGTAATCATCATCTTCCGTCTGGATTGGGTTAAGGTCTGAGCACAATACCTACAACGGGAGATGGTAAAAGCAGCCTCAAAAGAGTCCACCTTACACCCTTCCCATTCAACAAAGGCCAGGAACAATTACTCCTAAAGTTGTAAAGATTTGTTATGACTCACACTTCATAGCTTATTTTTATTTCTGATTTTCTGACTTTGGACATTGAAAATGTCTTCAACAATATTAAAGGAGTTGAGGTTCTCTTTAGACAAAGGAAACCAGGGAGGACATTGAGAATGGATGACTTCTCATCCAGAAGAGGGTTTTAGTGAGGGCTGCAGAAACACTGCTGGAAGAGGGAGCGTCGAGCAGGCCACTTTGGTTGGCTTTGCATGAAATAAGAAAGGTGATGAGGACCTATATGCCCCGGAAGAGAATTCTCAGCTCAACCCTGAGATGTGAATTTGTAAGGGACTCAGTCGCCGCAATACATTACTTCCTTAAAAATGATTCCAGCTGATTAAATGCCTGTTGGGAAAGATAAGGGCAACAAGACTATTCTGTGAAGCTAGAGCACTTTCATTTGATTGCACATTCGATATATTTCATTCACTCTAAGATTGAGTCACTCAGAATTTAGTTTTGAGTGACTCAAAAAAAAAACCAATTTCCTGATAGCTACATTAAACTTAGTATTCTTACGTCCCTTGCCTAAATGATTTATTTCCAGCTTTTTTTTTTTTTTTTTTTTTTTTTTTTGCATGCGCAGGCACCAGGAAACCAACCCAGGTACCCAGCATAGCAGGCAAGAACTCTGCTTGCTGAGCCACCGTGGCCCACTCCCAGCTTATTTTTGATGGTTTAAAAAGAGTCTTGTGTTTGATGACACATTTTTAGAGTTGGATCGTGGAGGAAATGCTATAGTTTTCTTAGCACACTTTTGGCTTTTTCATATGTCAACCTAACCTTCTTCTCAAATCCATGCAGAGCTACTCTTCTTATCTCAAGCAGTTTAGCAAAAGGCCATCAACTTCTGTAGCTTTCTGTCTCAGGATTTATCCTTCCATTTCCTGATGAACTGCTGACTTGTTCCTATTCATACTCTGGCTGCCCAACTTTTGTTTTCTTGTTTTTTTCTCTATCTCCTTTTCTGGAAGCCACGGAGGCTGTGTTTACAACACTGATACTACTAAATTTTTATTATTTTCCCACCTTTTCTAGTTGCAGTTAGTCTGCTTCCCAATTCTCTTTTGAGTTTAAGTCCTCTTATGAGGGGCCCAAGAGAGATCATGAAATATTGCATGGGACACCAGTATATACTGTTACTTGAGGAAAAGAGAGTCCCTGCTATACTGATGCCTCAGGAAAAATGACAGATGTGGGATCAGGCATGTCATCCCTTTCAATCTTATGGCTTTCAGCAATAGAAGATATTGAATTGGTCATCTTTTATACTGCCTTTCAGATTCAATATTTAGAGTGTGCACATGACATATTTCTGAGTTATAGGTGGTAATTGCTCCTTGGCCTATGCAAGTGATTCCCTCAATCCTGACATCCCAAGTCAGTAACTTGCTATTTTCAATTCTCACAGTTTTAAAATCCTTTATAAATGCATATTTACCTGAATATTGAACCTGATAGTCTATGTTATTTCAGAAGAAAGCAATGATATTTTCTTCCTTTTTATCTGAATCAAATCTACTTTGGAAAACCTTGAAATTTAGAATTCAAAGTACCACCCAAGTCTTTAGAAGGATTCCAAGCAGAGAGAAATGATTTTAGGTGGGATTTTCAGAACTTAAAATCATAACCAAATGGGCTCTTGTTCATTAATGGTGTGTGGGTGATGGGCATCCTATGAACTAAGCCATATGGAGATGGTGGAGGTGTAGGGACAGAGGCACGACAAGTGCCTTTCGTTTCGCGAACAATATGGGTTGCAGTAAGTTACTGTGGCACAGTTAAGCATTATTTTAGGAAACAAATCATTTGAGAAAATGCTCTTTCTTTTTACTTACACAATCTCTATAATCTGATAATATAAGAATAATAGAATCTTAAAGCTAGAAGAAAAATCATCAATCAGTTAGTCCAACTCCTACATTTTTAATGTTAAAAAAGTGAACATTTAGGTTATGTTGTTAACTTTGAATTCCTTAGTCAGTTTAGGGAAGACTGAACTCTAGAAACAAAATTCTGCAACACCTAATTCAATATTTTTTTTATGTTTACATTAATATTTTTTTAGTTCTTCCTCTATCTGAAGGAAGATAGTTATTCCGCAAAGTATTTCTGAGTTATCATCATGTTTCCTGCCTCATGACTGCAATGTAAAGATGGAGAGGGTTGGGAAAATGTGGAATTGCTGTAGGTTTTAGCTTGAGGAAGAAATGCCAGAAATGAAAAGGGAGCGATCCTAAGAGCCACTCTCCTGCTTAGGATAGGCGCATAGGCTTTTAGAGAGAGGATCTGCTTATGTTCGGGCCACAGGTTCACAAACTGCATTCAACATGTGGAGTTATCTGAGAGTTCTGTCCAGGTGGAAGCTTATGACTCACAGTTACTCCTCTGAGTAAAATTACATTTAAAAGGCAAGGCTACATGGGTAACCTCTATGAATGCAATTGCCTGATACATTTATCTAAACAACCATCTTATCTTTAGGTTTTGTTGTTTATGTTGTGCTGATGAAATTCTTTCAGGTGCAATTTGATGAGTTTTGACATATGTATATAGTTTCATAACCATCACCATAATTAAGATTTTGAACATTTTCATCACCACAATAAGTTGCAGTCTTTCTCACTATTCAATAACTGATCTTTTTTTCTGTCCCTGTGCCTATGTCTTTTCTAGAATGCCATACTCTTCAAAAGAAATGATTTATAAAATGCAAAGATAAGACATAGGCTGAGAGAAAATATTTGCAAAACACATATTTGATAAAGGACTTACATCCAAAATATATTAAAAAAACTTTTACCACTTATTAGTAAAATGACAAGCAACTCAAATTAAATTTGAAAATATTTGAATAGGCACTTTAGAAAAAAAATGTCGGAATGGTCTATAAGTACATGGAAAGTATCTGAATGGCCAATAAGTACATGGAAAATGAATGAATAGTCAATAAGCACATGGAAAGGTAGTCAGCACCATTACTCATCAGAGAAATTTAAATTAGAAAAAAAAGATAAACTTACGTGCACTAGAATGGCTAAAATGAAATTGACTAATAATATAAAGTGTTGGTGAGAATATTGAGCAACTGAACTCCCACACGTTGCTGATGGGAATACAAGCAGCAATATAAATTTGGCTCTTGATATTTTTAGGGTGTGTGTGTTTTAATCTTAGTAAATACCAAATACATGATTATATCCACATACGGAGGAAAAATCCTTTAAAAACATGTTCACAGTTAGTCATAAGGACTACTTTTATGACAAGAGAACCTCCGAGAACTAAAAGATTGATGAAAATCTGGGCTATTTCTCTAACTTTCTCAATGGTAAATAGAAAAAGAGCATCCAATGGGTAAAAGCTGGAACTATTTGGGCAACAATATAAATAGCATATAATTGAGCTATAACTCAAATTATAAAATAAATATCCAAGTCCATGCTGATATAAGTAAATGTTTGAATAAATAAATGATAGTAAGAAAATCTCTTATGCAGGAAACTCCAAATAATTCTTGTAGTTATCTTCCTCCCTGGAAGGTGGGGCTTAACTCCCCATCTGTTGAGTATGGGCTGTGCTTAGTGACCTGCCTCTAATAAATAGAGTATGAAAAGAGGAGTTATGATTTTACAGTGTTAAAAACCTGGTAAAAACTTCATCAGCCAGGTCATCAGTGTTAAAACCATCATACCCTTGATATGATGTGTTGAGAATGGCACTTCCCTTGTGTGGTCTTTCTCCCCGAAACCCATAACCCTAGCCCAGAAAAACATCAGACAAGCCCAAATTGAGAAACTTTCTACAAAATATCTGACAAGGACTTCCCAAAATTGAAAAAGTCATGAAAAACTAGGAAGGTCTTAACAAAAATCTCACAGACCAGCAAGGCTAAGGAGACATGATGACTAAATATAATACAGTATCCTGGGTGGAATCCTAGACAGAAAAAAAAAAGGCATTAAGGAAAATATAATGGAATCCAAATAAAGTATCGAGTTTAGTTAATAGGACTATACCAGCATTGGTTAATTAGTTGTGATAAATGTACCACAGTAAGTTACATGCTAACTTTAGGGGAATTTGAGTGTCCACCAAGACACTGTGCAATTGCAAAGACAGTACAAATACTTTTATGTAACTATAAAATTTAGACATTTATTTAAAAATTAAGCAGGTAAAAATTTTATTTTTCTGTTCATCGCCATCCTTGCAAATATAGGAAAAATTTGAAGTGAAGTGAATAAATAGATGAAACAAAAGTAATAATCCTGTTGCAGGGAAGAAGTGTGGAGAGAATTGAAAAGGAGCAAATTTTATAATGTCTTTTTTTAAATTCTGCTGCCCTTTCTCAATTGACTTTGACTTTCTGAAGTTCCTTATAAGATAAAAGTTTGATGCTAGACAGTTTAAATGATGTTGCCTATAACTTACCTGGAAAGTAAATTATAGAAGGAAAAGTGAAATCATTTCAGAGGAGGACATGCTGTTTGACCCTACATCATTTCAGGTTCTCAGAATCTAAGCAAATGGCATGATTCATTGGCTTTGCAACTTTAATTCAATGCAAAGACAAATTTTTTACCAAAAGTATTTCTATCTTACCCAAAAGATTGGAGCAATCAATAGAGTCCCAAACTTTAGGTAGGGTTACATTTCTTATTACCATTAAATAAAATAAACTTTCCCAGGGCTATGAAATTATAAATGGTCTAATTCTTTCTTTTAAAATGTCTAAAAAACTAAAGTAAAATTTTAAAAAAGATGTCTAACCTTTCTTAGAGGAAAGAATTGGAACTACAGTGATGGCAAAAAAATAATTTTTATTGGCTTCAGACTCCCTGGAAATTTTCTAAGTAATATTGAGTGTTGTGAGAGAGAAGGGGAAATAAAAAATATACCACTGCCCTAGAAATCCCCATTTTGCCTTTGCTTTCCTAAAATAACAGAGAAACTTTTGTCAGTCTTGCACCACAAAATATTAATTGTTTATGGCAAATACCCTGGAAGTGAATTTTTAATATATCTTTTGGGACTTTTAAGACCTCAAATAAAATTGAAGTCAACTTTCAGCAAAGTGCAAATCTTTTTGGGAGCAGTGATTCATGACATTCTCTTCTTGGGAATCATGGGAGCAGATGTTCTCAAAGCCACACACGATGCTTATGTCAATTTCGAAATGAAGTGGAGAACTGAGGCAGCTTTCCAGATAATGCTGATCACACAGCAATTTTAGCCTAAATTATCTTCAAGTTACATAGGGCCTCCAACCTTTTAAATGCCCCACCTAGCAAGTTAAATACTTACTTTTAGGGAATTTCATAGGGAAAGGACAGAGAAATAAACAAAATGCAACGTGAACATGATTCAGAAATGTTAATCTATTGAAACAGCTTTTAGACTTAATTAAAAACTTTGCTTATAGAGCTTCTCATTTAAGCTAGGCTGCTGCATGATAACTTTAGAGGAGAGAAGAAAAAAATAGGCAACACAAAAAAATGGTGGCTAATTCCTAGACTCTCAGGGTTAGGGAGTACAGCAGGGTACTATAGGTCCCTTTTTTGGGATATCCTTGGTAACCTCTCCACTTCACTCACAGATGCTTTTAGGCCATTTAGTTCAGCACCAATTCATATTGTTCTTTTGATGTGTTAATAGTATGAAGTGCAGAAAAGCGAACCCAACCTAGACAACTGATGTGCGTGACCATATCTAATAGGATATTATTAATTGAAGACCCAAATTTCATATCCAGCATATTTATACATTTTTCAAAAAAAACTGTAACTACTTGAGATTTCTGGGTTTCAATAAAAAGCACCCTTCCCTTACAGGGTCTAACCAATTGAGAAATAAAGCCAGGAATAAGGCAAATAAGAGACCCAAATATCACCCATATTACTGAAAAGGTTAAATTGTAAGATGAAGCTTAACATGAAAAGCAAATGATTTCCAAATATCACACCCCAGGACAAAGCAACTTAGCCATTCATGGAGTTGCTGGACAGAGGCAGGTTCTCCATTTGATAGGCCTATCCTCGGAAGCATGGCAGAAAATTATTTTTAAAAATCTGTGAGGTGTGAGTTGGAGAAGGAGGGGTTGGGAGAGAGAGAAAAAGAGAGATTAAGAGAGAGGAAAAGGTGGGCAGGCCACAGTGGCTCAGCAGGCAAGAATGCTCGCCAGCCATGCCAGAAGACCCGGGTTTGATTCCCGGTGCCTGCCCATGTGAAAAAAATAAAAAAATAAAAAAAAAAAAGAGAGAGAGGAAAAGGAAAAGAGACAGAGCAAATAGAAGTTGTTCTTACAGTCATGGGAACCTTATCTTTAATTAGTCTACTACACTTAGAAGGACTGGTCCAGATAAAAGGTACAGCCTGAGAATCAAAAGAAAATACTAACCTTTTGTAGGTTATTCAGTCCCAGGAGAGATGAGGAACTGAGCTAAGTGTGTCTAGTTTACTCTTTTCAACTTTACCAGTCGGTAAGCCCTGGCAGATGGAGAGAGTTTAGGCTTGTCATACCAATGGGGCTTCCTGGAAGGAAGAAACATCAGGACTGGGAGAGAAGAGTTCCTCCAGTGAAAACTACATTTATTAAGGAGAAGAGAGGGCATATAAAACAGGTGTGGCGGTTTAATTCTCATGACATCATGATACAATACCATTTCAGGTAAGAAGTCTCTAAGGTTTAGAAAAGTAGATGAATTTCCTAGCATTTTTGCAGAAGTGTGGTCCTTGCCCTCTGAATTGCAGATTCAGTTTTCCTTTTTTTAACACTAGGAATCTTCCAAAACTTCTTTCCAATGAAAATCTAGCCTTTGAACAAACCCATTTCTCTATTTTGATGCAACTATCACAATGATGCCATCGACAAATGACTAATATAGTTTGAGCTAGATGCCTGGTTAGAGTTGTCTTATGCATGGGCAATTTTATTTATGCAGTTGAAGAATAGCATGGTTCCTGAAAAATTTTATCTTGTTGAGTGATTGTTTACATCTCTTGTGATCTCGCATCACACTGTTGGAATCGATGGCATTATCTGCCACAAATCATAATGTCTGCAGAATGTTCATTCTCTGTCAAAATTACAGACTTCTTATCTATTTGTGGGGAAAGTGAAAACAGGGGTGTGCTGATGAGTTTCAAAGCTGAACACATACACTCATTTCCAGGGAGGGAAAAGTAGAGAAGATGACATGTTTCCCATCAGTGGACTGAAGCCAAGGCCGTCAGCAGTACTTTCTGTTTTACATTTAGATTAAATGCTCTTTTTCCCAGCAGTTGCCCAGTGATTACCACAAAGGGGATGTAGATCAGCATGGTGAGAGAGGTGATTGCATTTCCTCCCCATCCACTCAGTCTTCCCTTTAGCTTCTGAGATGTGCAGGGCACTGATAGGCTAGCTTTGGTAGCTTCTCTGACTCAGTCCTTTTGGATAATGCTTTGCTTTGCATGCAACTGGGCTTTAGGAACAAGAGATGCCCCTCATTGGGAATTTCAGAATAGGATGTCTTCCCAAGAGCAAGGCCACATATACAGAGACATTTACCAAAGCAACTCTACAAAAAGCAAAATCAGTTCTCTGGACATGAGCTGAGCCATTTTCACTTTAGTTCAAAATTCAAATTCCTTTGCCTTGTTGTAGTTAGTGACATTCCCACTCAATATAGAGCTTCTAAATTTTATACATTTTTGCTGAGGCCTTTTCTCCTCTTAATCTCTTTTATTTATTTGTAATTGCTCATTTTATTTGTTTCTTTCATAATTTATTAATTGTTTATTAAACCAATCATTGGAATTTTCTGAAAGGGTCACAGACTGCTTATATTGTCACTTAGTAATGCACATGCATTTCCATTGTCACCTGCTACAGGATGTGAACTGTTGATGCTAACAGATTCTGAATTATATAGAGTAGCCTTGCTTATATACTAGATTACACTATGTAGTTTGTTCCAGAAAACACAAGAAGGAAAAAAGCAACTGTAAGAACAGAGAAGCATTCCATTGTTCCTTCCTCACGACTCCTGGGAACATCTGGTCTCATTAATCTTTAGTGCTTTGCTATCCGTGATAGACATATCCTGAGTTTCCATTCATCTCAGGCATGGTCCATTGAAAACTGCTGTTGCATAGCAATGTGGGCAGATGCTTATAGTGCATGTATTTTCAAAGAGTTCAAAAGGAACAGCATTGTCGAGTAGGGTGAGAATGGAATACAATATGTTTTACCTTACATTTGCTGGTGTGAGATAGACCAGGTCGGAAAGAGCTGAAGAAACAGCCCAACAAATTGGGTGGTCTTAGCTTCCTTTCTCATGATTACCAATGTGGAGTAAACATTGACAACCACAGAATGAATTATGTTTGAGCCTCCATAATGTGGTTTCTGAGAGTCCATGGCTAGCAATAACATACGGTGCAGGCACTTTGGAAATTCTTCATTAGGGAATTTAGCAATGAGATTACTTTAAAATTCAAACTGGGATTCAATTTATATAACTTCTCAAGTAAAGCTGGGATCCTGTGTAAGCCAACTTTGGTAGAATTATTGACTTTGCTTAAAATCACTGTGTTATGTTGAAAACATCATGGCTTTTAGAATGAGACAGATATAGGTTTGGTTTACTCTTTGGGTAACCAATTTAACTAAGTCTAATCTTTGGGAAAGTGATTTAACCTCACTAAGCCTCAGTGTCATCATATATAAAATTGGGATAAAACTGTCTGCCTTCAGGGATTATGAAGATTAAGGGAGAGAACAAGTAACATACCCGAAACATGGCAGATACTTAACATATTTTAATGTTCTTTCCTCAACAAAAGTGGATGGGTGAAATTTTATTATATATGCTGATGTGATTCTTTTGAAAGGCTATAGATTGAATTGCTTCATTCTTTTGGGGATACTTTTGGAGGAGAAAGGAGGAATTACATCAAGAAATATTCAAGTGGTGAGATCAGGTGGTGTTGGGGAGGTACACTGTGGGTATCAATGAATTTAGGCAGTTCCGTTAGGTCTTTTGTTTTTTTAAAGCAGTTTTATTGAGATACATTCACACTCCGTACAATCCATCCAAAGTGTACGATCCATGGCTCTCTCATGTTCATAGAGCTGTGTATTGGTTGCCACAATCAATTTTAGAACATTTTCTTTACTCCAAAAAGAAAAAAAAAAAAAAACAAAACTATGCCTTGTAACCCCTTATTATTGGCACTTAGCATTGGTATAATATCTTTGTTACAACCAATCAAAGAACATTAAAATATTGCTGTTAACCATAGTCCATAGTTTGCATTGGGAGTGCGTTTCCCATATACTGCCCTATTGCTAACACGTTGTAATAGGGACATTTCTTCTTGCTTCGTTTTGGCCTTGAAATAGGAAGAATGTGGCTCAGCAGGCAAATTTGAGCCAGTGATTTTTTGCTATGGGCACATTTTTCATGTCGTTGAACTTTGCTATTCAACAAATTGTTTCTCTGTTTGTGAGAGGCTGTTTCATCATTCACCAGCCCTCTGTCATATTAGAGAGTTATTTTGTATGAATTATGATGGCATATTTTTGAGAATTTGACACTTTTGGAAAGAAGGCCCTCCCAAAATTCTTATAGTGGTTATAGAGTAGACCTTATTCTAATTGTGTAGGAAAACTGCTCTTATTTTCTTACTGGGTTTAAAATTTTCAAGGTCCAGCTCGATTTTCTGTTTTCTCATCAAGTTTTTTCTGACTTCTCACCTCTCTGATATTTCTTCCTTACATTCTTATAGCATTTAGCATCAATAGCCACAATTTAATTCTCAGTTACGTGTTGCCTTAAATAACTTGTATTATTTTGCAGATGTGGTCATTTTTTTTCTCCCACTTAGATTTTTAATGCTCTGTTGTTATGCTATACTACTTGTCAAAACTTCTAATAGAGCACTGTTACTATCACATGGGATTGATTAGGATTTATTGATTAACTGGGTAATGTTTCTATATTTTAGTATAATTTATTCTCATATTCTAAAATAGTATGTAGAGATATATCCTGTGCTGACCCACATCTTCTTCTCCTCCCCTTCCAGGGCACAGGGAAGTGCTCACTTCCCAGCCCTCTTATAGAGCTGTGTGACTAATTCCAATCAATAAACTGAGTAGAGTCAATGTGCCACTTACAGAATGAGGCCTTGAAAAGCCCCTGCCCAACTGCAAAGGCCACATGTTGAAATGGTGGCAATCCAAGACAGAGTGTGGAGCACTGAGTCACTGCCTGAAGGACAGGGGTCCTGGAGAGTTGCGTGATGTTCATTGGCTATGTCCTGCAAGCAAGAAATAAACCGTGCTAAGCCTCTGGCATTTTGAGTTTAATTTGTCAGCATAATTTAGCCTCTTGATCAGTTGTAGTGGAGCTGTCATGCATCACCTAGAACCCCTTCTGGAAAGCTCACTCACTTCTCCAGTTACTGGCTGCTGACTGTTCACAGCTGAACCCCTTTCCAGGCATTGCACTAGCTTAAGAGAGGATCCTGGCCTGAGGTTACATTTCTTCTGCTGGGCACCCTCATTCAATGATTGGTAGATGATGTCACATACAGTCTCTCTCACCCCTCTCGCCTCAACGTCAAAGTTCCCTGTAGCAACTGCATTTATATTCTCTCCTCCCTCTACCCAACCTTGCTTCTCTCATTTTCTTACAGATGTTCCTAAGGGCACTGATTATCAGACTTTTTACATGTGTATATCTCCCTCAGAGTCTATATCCCAGGGGACCAGAACTAAGATATTTATACAGAGTTATTCAACTGAAAACTCCCAGGTTGAAGGTGAAAGGAGTGCAATTTAGACTGGTAGAATCCATTATCCACCTATTTCATAAAGCAGAGACTAAGATTCAGGAGATCTGTGACTCAGTTTCTTCACCTGTCAAACAGAGATAGTAACTAATGCTCTCTTGAGAACAAAGAGCTATCATATGGATCAAATGTGGAAGCACATCAGCTAGTGTAATGCTTTCTAAAAAAGCTGCGATCCTTATGATTGCATCATCACCATCACCATTATGTTCATTAACCAATACTGGATTAATGCAGCATAACAATAGTGCCCTCCTAATATTCTTTCTGGATTTCATCTCACTTGTACCTGCATGCAGACTGCCTTTGAAATGTAATTATGGACATTTTTTTTCCAAGCTTCCCAGCAGATTGGCGTTCTCTAAAGACAAACAGCATTTCAATACCTTCAGGAATCCACCATAGCATCTAGCAGAATGCCTCACACAAAGCAGGAGTCCAGTGCATCTTTCCTGAATGTTCCCTTTGGGGTCCGCACACAGTTGACATATTTAGGAATTGCACTTTCAGAATAGTTTTTCAAGTCATGTTTAGGAAGAAAAGTAAGACAGACAGGGACATTAAGAACAATCAGTGGGCCAACATAAGGCACGTTTCCCATTTTCACTTTAACTTGGAAAGGACAGATTGCAATCTTTCATGGAGATATACCAACGATGTGTTTTAGTAAAACGTGTCTTGGAAATAGTAGAAAAAAATAAATCACTTCTGAACCCCTCCAAAACACAAAGGTAATTCTGGTCTTAGGAGTGAAAGATAAAAACAAACAGAAAACTTCGGATTCCAGGCAGGCTGAGAAGAAAGTTTCGAGTGATGACTGCAATTGGAAATTCATCTTATTTGAGCAGTGCTATCACTTTACTATCATATCACATGGATGCATTTCTTTCAGAAAGACGTTGCAGAGACAGAACCTTTGGAAGTAGTTGAGACCCAGATGTTTTGAAAGCAGAATATAATTATTTCCCTGTGTTTGAGTTTTTGTTTGTGTCATTGTCCAGCTGCAGGTGCAGGAGGAGGTGAGAGAGGGACTGTGATCCCAAGTGAATCATTAATATCCAGAGGAAAGTGAAGCTGGTGGAAGCAGTGAAAAGCCAAGACAGCAAATCTCCTCCAATGGAGAATCACGCATCTGCATGTTTTCAGCATCATATTCCAGCGAAGCATGACATCACTGAGCATTTTTAGTATTTTTTTCCCCAATCACAATCAGAAGAGGTTGTGCTGAGGGGAGAAAGGAAAATCGTGTCACTGTCTTTTAGTCAATTAACGACTCATATACTTGCTGGGAAAAAAGAAAAATAAGGGGTCACCATTCATAGTGCTATTTCAATGAAATTGCATCATAATGACTATTACTATTCCAGGAATTATTTCACCAGTTCTGTTGTGATAAATCTTCACAAGAGGCAGGAAACAGAATGTCATTACAAGATGTTGCTGCACAGCTTAACTCAAGCAGATTGTATAGAAGGAGCATACTTTGCTCTTACCTTCACCCCAACCCTTCTGAATACATTGTACCCTCTTTGCCACTGATGTTATTTTGTTTTACACATACCATTTAATGGGTTACCGTTCATCACACAATAAATAAAATGGCTGTTTAGTTAGGAGTTCCCTTCCAGTTTAACCCTCAGTCTGGGCCAAGCATTACATAGTCGCGTGTTTTGTGCACAGTGTGATCTACACCACATGCAATTATTAAATATTAAGTGAGGTACATTTTGTTAACAGTTGCTAGGCACCATTACAGAATGTTGAGTAATGGAGAGAAGTCCAACCTATGGGGAAACAATTGGAAATATAATAATTTGAACCAGATGTTTTAGTCCACCTAGGTGGCACGGTTCAGAATTACTTTTACAGTAAAGGTCAGTAGTCATGTTGCTTCATCAAAAATCCTCCTTGCAACCATTTTCTTCTCTTTTTATCCCCGATAAACATGTATTGCCCATGATCTTTCATAGATCTGCTTTTCACTTCTTTATAGGTTAATAAATTAAAACATGCAATGTACCATCACAAACTGAATCATTCTCAGTTTGGTGGGGTCCTTGGGCCAGGACTGGTGATTGGCAATTTCACATCAATCAAACCAAGACAGCCTTAGTAACCTGTGCATTCTCAAGTTCTAGCCTTGTACGCGTTCAGGACAAAAATCTTGGTATCCCCTTTAAATCCTCTCTTTTGTTCATACTTCTGATTGGCTCTGTCAGCAAGGGCTTCAAAATGTGTCTGGAAAAATTTAACCAGGTCTCACCAACACCATGCCATCACTGGGACCAAGTGTCATCATCTGGCCGATGAATCCTTATGGTAGTCTGCTGAAACTGGCATTCCTTCTTCGACTCTGTCCCCCTTCAGTCTGTCCTCAACAGAACAGTCAGAGGGATCCTGTGAAAACATAAGTAAGATAATGTCATTTGCTTGCACAAAAGTTCTCCAGGGGCTTCCTATTTCACTTTGTGTAAAAGCAAACATTAGTACTATAATCTGTGAAGTCTTACATGGCCTGGGCATGTGTCTCATTCCCCATGCTAGCCATGCCAACCCCTTCTGTCTTCCTCAGATATGCCAGGTGAACCTTCACACTTGCTCTTCCTTATGTCTCAAAAAGCTCTTTCCTCAGGCATCCACAGGCTAATGGCTTCATTTAATCGGGTCTTTACTGAGAAGTCATTTTTTGGTGAGGTCTTCCCTGGCCAGCCTAAGTAAAATTTTGGCATTCCCTGCTCACACCCTCTTATCTATCCTCTTATCCTGTTTTATGTTTTCTTCTCTTGCACTTGCTATTAATTATTATAGAACGTATACTACATTAAAAATGAAGACAATCATCTTGTTTATTATCTACCCTTCTCTTCCTCCTTCACCCCCTGCCTCTGCTAAAATCTAGACTCCTGAAGTGAGAGAAACAAGAAGTTATTTGTCTGTTATGTTTCGGTGCATCTCCAATCTAGATGAGTGCTTAGTGTATGATAGGTATCCCATAAATTCTGACATAATGGACTTTATTGTGTTCAGTACATGGTTTCAGTGCTTCTTATGCCAAGTTAAGTTCCAAGCTTACATGATGCCTTGTTCACACTCTTAGAACTAGTCATATATTCACTTACTTTGACAAGCTATTACATAAGGAGATTTTGTGGGAGAAACAGTTGAATCTTTCAACTAGCAGAAAAAATGGAGGTTGACAAACGTTCCTCTAGAGAGTCAGTCTGAGCTATATGGAAGAGCTGAGCTGTCATTTAACCAATTGGATGATTCTTGGAAAACTTAAGTTAAATTTGGATCAAACAAAGAAATGCATAATTGTCCTTGATTCTTTTTTTATGAAATTGAATATTGAGTAAATCAATGAAGAATTATTAGCAAAGTAAGGGAATGGGAAACATTTCTTGGCGAAATGGCACATATTATCACTTCACTTATGAATTCAGTATTACCTGTGAACCATTACCCCTTGAAATTGCTAAAAACCAAGAAATAAGGAAGTTTAGGATTTTATTTCAGGCCTTGCTAAATAAAATGTAAAGTGAGCTTGGTATAAGACAGTAAGAAAGGGCGGATCTTGTGACAATAAGAGCTCAAATTATAGCATTTCACATTTGTAAAATTTCATAAATTTACCTTTCTGATACTACAATCTCATCTCTGACATCCTTTCTAATGACCTTTCTAATGGTCATTGGATAGATAAACATATCCAATGATGGTGAATTTACAATATTTTGAGGCAGTTTATTTTATCTTTGGAACATTTTGTTAGAAAATTCTTACTTTACATGAAGACTTAATCTGTCTCTTGAAGTTTTTTTAGAAGATATTCAATAGTTATTGTTGACCAAAGGAATACATAATTGGATTTGGTTGAATTAATTTGGGAGGTAAGTGATACAAGAATCAGGAAGCCTGACAACAAGACTTGGCAGCCACAGCCTGACAATGAGTAGGAAGGCCAAAAATCAACAGAAAGTGGAGATAAGTACCCAACAAGTACAATAGCTTGGGGTTATTTCACATAGTAGCAAATAACCCTTCACATTCTGCTTTGAGGGGAATCAGGTTACTGTTTAATATTATAACATATTTATCCTAAGAATTGTGTATTACTGAGAAAAAGTTATATCATTCCAAATATATGTGATCTAATAAGGCAAGGTAATTTGCAACACAACACATAAATATTTGCACTTTTAAACTTTAAAAAATAGTTGCTTAATATGGTAATTTTTAAGTTACCTGAAAATATGTTTACATGGGAACACTGTTCTTCAATGGTAAAAGCAAGTTTTCAGGACTGCTATGACAAGCACCACACAATTGATTAGCTTAAACAACAGAAATTTATTATCTCACAGCTTTAAGTACATTAAGGCACTGGCAGGAATTGCTTTCTCTTGTAGTGTGGCAGAGCTGGCCCCAATCCTTGGAGTTCCTTGGGTTGTATCTTCGCCTCTGTAACAAGGCTGTTTCTCTCTCCTTGTGTCTGTGCTTCTGATTTCTGCTGATTTCTTGCTTCTCTTGACCGAGTCCAAATTTCCCCCCCTTTAGGACTCCAGCCTGTGGATTAAGCCCCACCCTGATGCAATCTGGTCTCATCTAAATAGGAACTCCAAAGATCCTGTTTACAAATGAGTCCACATCTTAACTAATAATAATACCTTCAAAGGTCCTGTTAACAGCTGTGTTCACCTTCACAGGAACATGGATTGAGACTTGCATACGTTTTATGGGGGCATGATTCAATCCCCAATGATATTGCAGTTGTGAAAACAATTCAGAGTTCTAAAGTCTAAATGCACATTATATTCAAATCAAATCTTTTTTGAGAATGGGATAGAAATAAGGATGTTACAACGTTTTATTCTTTGTGTATTTTTATTACGATATCTTTACGCACCATACAATCCATCCTAAGTATACAATCAATGGCCCACAATATCATCACGTGGTTGTGTATTCATCACCATGGCCATGTTTAGAACATTTACACAAAAAAGACAAAATAAAAACTCATACATCCTGTACCCCTTACTCTCCCTTTTATTGACCACTAGTATTGCAATATACTCAATTTTAAGACTTACAGTAGAAGTAGTTTGACTAAGACAGTGTAGTAACAATAACATTTTGAATGTCATAAAAAGAGAAAAATTATTAGAAACATCAATAGAATTTGAAGTATAAACATATTCAACTGAACTAAACATATTTCTGGAAATCATTATACGATATTGTCAAGTCTAATGCCTATTGTCAAGTAAATGGAACTGGATGAAATTTTAAAATTCTGCCTGTACATACATTTCTGTGGCACCTATTGACATGCCGTCTATGCTTTCTGGTCATTCTAGCTTTGATAAATATTAGGATCTTTATCTATCTATCTATATATTAGCCTCTCTCTCTCTCTCTGTAATATATGTATTACAGGTAGTCGTAAAGTGCATTTACCAGTTTATATTTTTGTTTTTCCTTAAAATGAAAGTATTTCACACTGGACCTAAGCTTAGGAAGGCTGCTTTCTTATTCCAGGCCTGGCACTGCATGATGGACAAATTTTTAATTTTTTCATATGCTTGAGGACTTTTCTGATTAAATGATTACTAAGGTCTTAGCCAGCTCCAATAGTTTATAATATAGCTATTTTATGAGCATTTTGGATTGGAACAATCCATCTGTGAGATGTGAATGTCACCCACAGAATAATGGTATTGAAATGTTGTGATGATATGTGCTGAATACCTCCCATTTGCTATTCACACTCCATCTTTCTCTGCTATGCTCTGTGCTCCAGGGACTATAGCCTTTACGGACTGCATCAATAGGCATCCTTGACCTTGGAGCAAGGGTAGGAGGAAGGGACAGATGGAGAAGAGTGAGATTGGAGCATATATCCCCCATGCCTTACTTCTTCCCCAAAGGACATGACAGGAGGCTGGCCCTGTGACCCAAGGCCACAGCTCCCATCAGCTGCCCCCTCCAGTTACAGCAACTGCCCTGCCCTGCCCCATTCAGACTCACCTTTCTCTATATTATTAGCTTTTGGTTCTATACTCTTCATTGTGATTCCTTTTCTCTCTGAGCACATCTTTGCCTTTATTTCCTTTAATAAAGTTTCCACAAATTATTCTATTCTGGATATGGCATCAGTTTCTTCCTGGAATCTAAAATCAAGCAATTCCAGTCCCTGGGTTCCTGCAGCAGGTGAGAATGGATATTGCGTTACATGGGATAGATACTGGGGTTACTGTCTCCGTCTCAAACAAGAATCTTCTCTTTCTAACCAGAAGCACAGTACAGAACACCTCTCTTATTGACAGGCAGGATGAAGAGCCGTGGCGTTCACAGGGAGCACTGAAAGCACAGTAAGTATCTTTCCCAAGATTACACATAGGGGGAAGAAAGCCATTCTCAGGGAGGATGCAATATTTTGTGGCAAGCCCTTGAGAGAGCAATCACCTCAGGGAAACTGCTGATCTGTAAAATGAACTTCGTGTAGTCACAGATGAGGCTGAGGATTTTTCACAAATAATTATAAGTCTCTTGATATAAAGAAGAAACTGTTGATAATAGACAAGTCTGCACTCTAAATGGCAGGGCATGGAGTCCCTCAGCAGAACTGAGCAGCCTAGGAGGAGGGGCCTGGGCCAGAGGAGGGAACACAGTAACACCTGGCTACTTGACACCCTCCGACTTAACACTGGTCTGTTGATAGAGAATTCCACAGCCTACATCTAGACATTTTCATGCAGTCCCAATTAAAGAAGCTTAAGTTGAGTTAAACCTACTGACTCTTTCTGTTAGGAAACCTATTTTGAATGGGGTGCTGGTTTGAAGCTGTTACGTACCCCATAAAATGCCAAGCTCTCTTCATCCATCCTTGTGGGGGCAGATCTATTGTAGCTGTGACCTTTTGATTAGGTTTCTTCCATGGGGATGTGACCCAGCCCATTCAAGGTGGGTCTTAATTCCCTTGCTGGAGTCCTTTATGAGAGGTTAAGAGACAGACAAAACTCAGAGAACTCAAAGAAGCTAAGAGAGAAAATATCTACAAACATTTTGGGAGCGAGCCATTGAAACCCAGGAGAGAAGGGTCAGCAAATGCTGCCACATGACTTCTGATGTGACAGAGGAACCCCAGATGCCTGCAGTCTTTCCTGAGAGAAGGTATCTTCCTCTTGATGCCTTAATTTGGACATTTTCATGGCCATAGAACTGTAAATTTGTAACCTAATAAGTCTCCATAGAAAAAGCAAACCCATTTCTAGTATATTGCACTCAGGCAGCTTTAATAAACTGGAACAAATGTGTATTTAAAAAACATCTGCATCTAGTGAAAAATATATCAAGCACATAATAGACAAACACTGTTAATAATTTAAACAAGCAGCTTTGTCTCTCCTTCTTATATATTAATAGAGGGAAAAGTGAAAAGAACGAAGTGTGGTGAACTCTTACAGGTGCCTTTGATGTGTCTTTATCTTGGCATGCTTTATCATCAGATAGCCCCATGACTTACTCTCTCACTTCCTTCGGACATTTTCTCAAATGGTAACAGCTTGGTGATGCCTTGATAATGTTCTATAAAATTCCAATCCTTTTGCTTTCGTTTTTTTCTGCTTCGAAGTTATCATTTTAATAATTGTCCATCTCCATCCTACAAATTCTATGAAGGAAGGGATTTTGGGGGGTCTATTTTATTTTCTGCTGTAAATCCCAGAGTCTAGAAGAGACATAATAGGAGTCTATTCAATATTTTTTAATAAATGGAAGGAGGGAGGGGAAAGGGAGGAAGGAAAAAGGAATGAAGGAATGGAGAAAGGGTCGGCACATTTGTTAGACAATGGTGTCATACATTTGAGGAGAGACCAGGAGAAGCTTCATGAAGTCCCTACTTTTGATCAGACTCTTGAAAGATGAGTGGTTTGTTTTTAGGTGAAAATATAGCATGTTGAATAAAGAAGGGCAGGGATCCAAATGGCATGCTGGTCATTTTGATTTGGGTGAAGTTTACAGTTACAAATGTCTGATTGGAACCCTCACTTATTAGCAATTTTCCGATCACGAGATGTGTTCAAGCAGATTCTGGTTGAAAATCATTTGGGGGAAGTTTAAAAGCATGATTAGCACTAGAGGTGATTTTACCCCTCCCAGCCCCAGGGGACATTTGGCAATGGCTGGAGATATTTTTGATTTTACAACTGGTCGGGGAGGATGCTATGGGCAGCCGCTGAGCAGAGCCAGAGATGCTGCTAAACATCTCATATAATGCACTTACAATTCCCTCACAACACAGATTTGTCTGGTTCAAAATGTCATAGTGCAGCCATTTAGAAACCCTGTTTTAAAGGGAATTGGTGAGATTCAGACCAACCCCTAAGGTCTGTGCCAATACTAAGAGTTTTATATTTCTTAAGAGTGGATTGAAAAATAAAACAACTCATTTCATTGAGGGTATATAGCAGAGTTAAACACACATGGGTTATGATTGAAAAAATTCTGGGTGATCTTCAAGGTATGCTAGGCTTTTTTTTGTATATGAATTTGTAGTGTGCATTGGGCCTTATATTCTTTTGTAGTACATGTTTCTGGATCTGATTCCGGAATTCCTAGAAAAAGTAGCTACCCTAAAATTACAACCCAATGGAGGTTCTGCAAGTTAATAGATAGAAACTTACGTTTCATTGCTATTGTAATTAGGACAATACCTGGTCATCTTGGTGGCTGGGAGTGTGGACGGCATGACTGTTTTCATGCACCAGGGCACAATCCAAGTGCTGAAACAGCACAATTCTAATTTTTGCAGAGGTATTTGATGTTTTAAAGCAAACTTAGATACGAAGAAAAATTATTCACTAGTTAACTTAAAAATTGATTTTCCGCAAAGATACAATAGTAAGGTTTTCTTTGTTAATTAAAAAATATATATATTTATTTATATCTGTTATGTAGCCCTAGCTAAGAAATTGCACACAGGGTGATATTATGATGATAAAAACTCTGGAATAAAACATATTACCTTATAGAAATAGTGTGAAAGGGGGAAATGCGTTTTTAAAACCAGCATTTCCTTTTTTGAGTTCCACAGCTTGCAGGATTCTATGGAAAGGAAGATTCTCCTTGTTATTCCTGAGTAGTTTATAGCAGAGGACATTTTCTTGAACATACATCTCAGTACTGCATAGACTTATGCCCTGTTTGACAGCTCTCTGAAATTGAAATGCAACCTGTGCTGCACTTCATCTCCTAGTATCTTACTCCTGGCTCACATCTACTGCAATGTTTATTTATATAAAGGTGCATTCTGGGATCCAGATCCATTTTTCTGACACAAGTTCATTCATTCCAGAGACCCGTCATTACAATTCAGATTTCAGGGCTAACCCTGGAAAGACAAAGAGATTGCAGATCTGTAGTCTGTCTCAAGTGTTTCATCTGTATTTAAGAGACTGTAAACTGGACAAGCTGGTTTAATGTCTAGATTATAAATGGGCAAAGCTGATGCCAACAGGCTAGAAGACCCTGAAATGAGAAACGGCCTTAACACAACTCAAGACAACTCATCTCAGTAACAATTAATCCTTGCTCCTTTCCCTTTTAATTCTTCCAAGTTTCAGCCAGTTTTGTGAATAGGTTCGGGCATAATTTTCTTTTGCTCTTCCTTTTTTTCAAGAAAGAGCCCAAAAGGGAATTTTAAAATGAATTAGTATAGAAAACAGATCACCAATATATTCAAATGGAGAATTCTAAACATAGGTATATATTTATTGATCACAAATACTAATGAACAATGCACTTGGGACAATTGAGTGCTTCAACTTCAAGCTGTTTATTTTTTAATTTTTTTATTTTACAAAGGAAAACATATAAGATTTTATTTTACAATTTTACAAATGATCATATTTTTTTCAGGTTTATAAAATAACCATGAGGGGCAGTACAACTGTGGCTCATGGCCGAGTTCTCGCCTGCCATGCCGGAGACCCGGGTTTGATTCCCGGAGCCTGCCCATGCCAAAAATAAAAAATAAAAAATAGCCACGAGGCAACACTGAATGAAACAATCTGATATGGTAACCTCTATAGTATCTTCCAGATAAGTTTCACAAATGACCATAACATGAGCAAACCCGTTGACCTCTGAGGTAAGTTGATATATAACGCAGAAAAACAAACCAACAGGCCAACAAACAGCATATTCTTAATCTTAATCCCTTCCCTGTGGGTGCGAACCTATTGTAAATAGGATCCGTTGAAGATGTTATTTTTAGGTAAGGTTGAGTGAGGTTGGGTCTTAATCCAGATTATTGGAGTTCTTTATAAGGAGAAGTAACTCAGCAGTAGTGAGAGAAAGCCACTTGGAGAAGAGGGAAGCCAGAAGTCAATAGAACCTGCAAGAGATAGGAGAGGATTTTATGTGGTCGGAAAGCCCAGGGGCCCAAGGATTGTTGGCCAGCCAAAATGCTTCAGACCCATGGAGGAAGCAAGCCTTCCAGCCAATGCCTTGACCGGACTTCTGGTCTCTGAACCTCTGCGCCGATGAATTCCTGCTGTTTAAGTCAACCTGTTGTGTAGTATTCGTTACAGCACACAGGAACTAAGATGGCCTCTAAGGCATGATGAGATTCTGTTCACTTTCTTGTGATGTGTGTCATCTTTCTATAGCCAAAGCTTTTCTTTTCACTCTTCCAAATTCTGGAGACAAAGTTAAGTGCTCAAAGCACTGTAGGTGACTATTCAGGAATTGAAACCTCTACCCTGCTATTTGAAAGATTGGTATAAAACTTGGTGTCTGCAGGAGCTGGGATTAGGCAGTGGCAGAATGAAGTGTTGGCCATTGGTACCCTGGCATGTGACTTTAACACATGAGATGATGGTTTCCACAGGACCTGCCATTAGGTATGTTAGAGACAACAGAACGTGTGTGGGTTGCCACTTAGAAAGTGAAAGTAACCCTCAATAACAATTTGCTCAAAGTGTTATTACCTAACTACCACTATATCTTCGTCTCAGCCACCCTCTCCCCTGTAATTTCCTCTTTCTTCCTCTTATCTATAAGGTTATTATTTTTTATACTAATATTACATAAAACTTTTTAGAAGGCATCATTTAAAAACACCGTGGGGTTGATAGTAAGGGCTGTGGACATACACCACCTAATCTTTTCTGCAATTTCTATTTTTAAGACTTCAGTTCCTGTCTCTGATAAAATCATGAGAGAGTCTTTAATATAAACTAATATCTCTTATTAACACAACAGAGCTCTAGGACCCTAATAGGAGCTCATCTCACTTTTATTTAACAGCTCTCTTGATTGCTACTCATTATCCATGATTCACTGGTGCAGTACAATATTTTAATATTTAGAATGGTTTTTAAAATATTCTAAAAGGAAAGGATTTATTATAACTTGCAATACACAAAAGGTCATTAATAATAGTTTTACAATAACTACACTATTAAATTGTACTGTGTTATTATTATATACTTGATCTCTTAAAAACAATTTTATGAGAACCTATAATAAATTTATTTTAATATTTTCATTGTGTAACTTGAAATATAAAATTCCACATATTCTTTGAAAAATAGAAGGGAAAATAAAAGAAGGAATTCCTTACTCTTATGCCTCAGACATGACAACTTTAAAAATTTGTTGGTATTTTTTCAAGATTTTAAATATATATATATATAACAAAGGTTTTTCTTTTTTAAACTATCACTTCTGTTCATCTTTTCATAAAGGATTTTCTCTAAAAGGCCTTTTCTATTTGAGATTACTTTAAAAAGTCCCCCTATTTTTCATCTAGTATAACTCCAGTTAGATCTTTACCTGAAACTTATTTTTTTGTATATGGTATAAGGAGTGCTTTATTTTCAATTATTCAAAAGGGATAGGCAATTTTCTCAATAGTTTATCTTTTAACCATTGACATGAAATGCCACCATTAAGATATATTTAATCCACATTTATACATGAGTTTATTTCTGGACTTTATTCTTTTCCCCTGATCTATCTATCTGTTTTTATTCCAATACCAAACTGTTGAGGTTCATGGTACTTTTGCAGTATGTTAGAGAACATTCTTCCTTAGTTTCTTGGTTATTCTTTGGCACTTATTCTTCCTGGTGAAATTTAAACTTGACATTGTATTTCTTCTCAAACACTTTGGCTAGAATTTTGATAGAAATTTCCTTGAAAGCACTGGCCTAAAGTGGAATGAACTGGCTTTTTCTTAAATATTGGATTTTAGATTTATTTCTTTAGGTCTTTATTTACATTTCTTAATAATGTTTTCTTTCATAATAGATATTTGGCATTTCAAAAAATTTGTACTGCCCAGTTTAAAGTTCTGTTACTATAATGAATGGGTTATTTTAAAAATAATTTTATTTGTAGCATATAGAGATGCACTTAATTTTGAGAGGTTTATCTTTTTAGTAGGCATCCCTACAAAACGCTCTTATAAATTCTATTTTTTTTCAGTTATTTTATACTGTGTTCTAAGTAGACAGTCCAACAAGCCCCAAATAATAATCACATTATTTTAAAAATAATATTTATTTCCCCCTTTATTTTCATCTTCAGTATTGGTTAGGAAATTCAGGACACTGTTTAATAATAGTAATAGTTAGCATCTTTTTTTGCCTAACTTTTAAAGTAATACATCTGATGTTTAACCAAATTAAATAATATTCTCATTATTTTTTTTCACAGATATATTTTACCAAATTAAGGAAGTTTCTTTTTAACCCTCAATTTACTGTGTTTTTATATTAAAAAAGGTGTCAAATTTTACCAAATACCATTCCTTCATATTAAAGAAGGCTCACTTAATTAAAATTTTTTCTTGTATTCATGACTTTACTAGATTTGCTAATATTGAGATATCTTTGCATTCCTGGAATAAGCTCTATTTATTTTTCATTTAATCATAGTCCTTCAATATATCACTCTTCTAAGTTTGCAAACATTTCATATAGGATTCTTGCAAATATATTCATACAAATTTCACTTATAGATTTGTGTATGTGTTGTTTTCCAGTTGTTTCCTAAGGTTTGGCTTTTCACGTAGAAATAATTCAGAATTTGGGGAGAAAGAAGAGCAAAAGTATGTATGTAAGCAACCAACATTAAGGTGTTTTGTGCCTAGTAATTTATTACATCACAAAACAATGACATTCTCCTTGAATTGGAAATTTCTGTTGACTTCCTGTTGCCTATGCTATAAAACTGACTGCATGGTTTTCCTTAGAAGGCTCCTGGCTCTTTAGATCAGCCTACGGCCCCTGATCCTGCTCTGTTTTCTACCTCCCCCCTGCCACCCTGACACTTCCCTGCTGCCCTCTCACAACTTCCCCCAGCCACCCTGACACTTCCATATGGCTCCCTTCCTGTATTGTAAACCACTTGAAGGAAGGACGTGGGTACAAAAACACAGCACCTGGCAGTGCATCCGGCATCCAACAGGCAATCAATGAGGTTTGAGGAATCAATGCTCAAATTAATAAACATAGTCTTTCAAGGGAGGGTGAATTTTTCATCTGTTTACCTGGATATTATGATCCACAGATAGGGTAACATACTCTGGAATTTTTAACGGCATTTTTCCTGTTCTATGATGTACTTGTGGTAAAACTTACAGCAAAGGTACTGTGATGATGTTATTAATATGCTGAGAGAATAAAGTCCATGTCAAACTTACATAACTTCTATAAAGAATTCAGATATATTAAATAGAAGCATTAAAAAAGGGGAAGGGGGCACGATTATGTTAGTAGATGCTCCTGGTACTGGTTTCATAAAATTCCTCTGCAGATCCTGAAATTTATTTATTCTCTAAATAAAGAATTTACTTAGGAACCATCCTAAATTTGATATATTAATCAAAAATCCATTTTGTGGATAAGAAATTGGAATGTGAGAGGGAATAGGTAACTTGCCCATGGTTATAGATGAAGGGGTGGAGTGTGTTAAAATGAGGCAGTCAAACTTCAAAGTCTGTTCTCCATATCCTTCTGCCTTCCCATTAAAAGCATTCCTATTAGTGTCTCTGTTATTCAATATTGTTTCAAAATTTCTAACACAAAGAAAAAAGAAGTATACAGTAAAAATATTGAGAAAATATCAAGAAATAACTTTTTCATTTGTCGATGATACTTTCACTTGCCAAGTTAGAGAAAAAAATATTTAGCAATGATTAGAGTTAATAATTTAAATAAGGTAACTCAACATGAGAAAGCTGTTTAAAAAAAATCAATAAACTTATTATATACCAGCGATACCAGATAAAATTGAAATTTATATACATTCCTTTCAAATAATCGAAACATATGAAATTTGGGGGGCTAATTTTTCAAAAATACATAAAGAAGACTGTAATAATTGATGATTATAAAATAAGAATTGAGTTAATAGAAATGTACCACCATCCTGAATGAGAAGACTTAACATTGTATCCATATTAATTCATCCTTGTTGTGTTTAGAATTTAATCTGCAGTGTGTGTGTGTACGTGTGTGTGTGTTGAGAGAGTAAGACCTTGAAAGTTTGTTTATAAAGTTTATTTCAAAAATGAAAAATAATGAAGGGGGAAGTTTAGCTTATCAGATGTGTTGCATTCTCTAAAATTTACTATAATTAAAGCAATATTAGAGTGGCACAAGATTGACAAACAGATCAGTGGAATAGAATTTCCAGAAAATCCAGAAAGAGATAATTATATGTATGCACATGCTAAGCATAATAAACATGACATTTCAAATCCCTGGGAACATGGAATATTTACTTAATAGTTTTGAGAAAATTGGTAATATATTTCAAATAAAGTAGATTTAGACACCTGCCTTACTCATATCACACACATATACACACATATGTACACAACAGATGAATAACAGACCTATTTTTTAAATAGAAAATATAGGGAAATACTTTATACTCTTTTATTAAGGAAAGCTTTCTGAAGTGAGATACAAAACCACAAACCCCAGAAAATATAGAATAGAAAATCATTATATTTAGTTATCGAATTAAACATTTTTCTGAATGATAAAACATACCATAATTAAATAAAAAAAGACAAAGAACAGACTCTGAAGCTATTTACAATTTTAGCAAATCAAGAATTATGACCCATAATGAATGAATAGTTCTTATAAAACAATAACATAAGGACAGCCCATTAGAAATGAGATGCAGAATTTTAACAGGCAATTCAAAGAAAATACAAAACAGAAATCTATGCAGCATATGATTAAGTATTAAACTTCTCTAATGAGAAGAAAACCAAGCCAAACAATTCATACCAAAAAAAAGTACACGCAAAACTATTTTCTTGTTATCGGTTAGTATAAATTATAAAACTGATAACATACAGTAATAAATATGGGGGAAAGGTACTCTTACCTACTCCTGCTGGCAATGAATAAGGACAATTAGGCAGAACCTATACAAGTTTTTTTTTTTTTTTGCATGGACAGGCACCGCTATACAAATTTTTAAATGCGCAATCACTCTGGCGCGTTGAGTTTTTGTTCTTAGGTTCTATGCTTGAGTAACATGTTCCTGCACACAAAGATTACCTATTTATAAACAGGCAAGCATTTATAATGGCAAATGTTGGAACCAAGCAATAATTGGAAAATGTTTTAATACATGACGTAACATGATGCACTTTTAAAATAGGTAAATGTGTATAGTTTTCTATAAAAGTATGCTTAGGATTTTCTGTTAAAGAAAAGCAAACTTCATATTAAATATGAACAAATTTTGCAAAGATATGCAAATAAGAATATTTATTATGAACAAATTTTGTGAAGTATATGTAACTGTGAATATTTATTAATATGTGTGTATGCATACCTCCACATATACACATATAAGCGAAAAATAAGAATGTCTAGAAAAATAAAGCCCGAATGTTAGTAATCAAACGTTGGGAGATGGGTTGGGTTGGAATGAGGGTAAGGCTTTCCCTTCTACATGGTTTTTAAAATGAAGGATTATGTGTGAAGTTAATTTTCATTTTGCTTTTCTGTATTCTTTTATTTAAAAAACAATATATGTATTTGAAATATAAATAAACATAAAGCAGTGTATTAATTGAGGAAATATCCTAGATATTTTTAGATTTAAAGGTAGAAAAATCCAGGTACACAACACAATTTAATCTTAATGTTCAAATTACCTTTCCAGAGCTTAAAAGAAGCTCCCTTAAAGTTGACCAACTATTCATTGTAGGAAAGCTGTGCTGATTTGCAAACACTCACAAGTGTGTTGAAAATTAATAAGTAGGGAGCACTAGACTAGGCACTGGGCGTGTTTTCAAAGGAACAGCCCAAAAGGTGCTCACCTGCCTGTCTCATCAGTGTTTCCCTCATTCTCTCCCAGGAAAGTTTCTAATGATCAAATATGAAATGATGCTAACATTTTGGTAGTTTAAGGAGAGCAGGGTGAATGTAGAGGCTGAGAACTCACAGCACTGATCTTGGCCAGAACACTTGTGAGAGTCTGGTCTCCATTCTGCCTGACACAAAGAAGGTCTGTGGAAGTGCTCAGTTGGAACAAAAAGGAATGTGGTGTGTCTCTGTGATTTCCTGTCCCCCACACCCACCCCCCCCTTTTTTTTCCCAAGGAGATAGGTCCTTTGGTGAAAAGACATCTGTGCTTTCTTCTTTCTCTTCTGTACTGAATGCCATGATTTAGGACACACAAATGTAATTTCAACTTTGACTGCCTGCTGGTTTATTTCATGCACCTGCTTTTGGAGGAAGGAGAGACAGGATTTTAAGAGGCCTTTTTCAGGCCATGGCTGACATTTGACCTGATATATCCCATAGGAAGATGGAAAACAAAAGTACTTATTCATAATGGATAATTTAAAGGGAGGAAAACACTTGCAATTATATTTACATATCAACACAGACTTGTTTCTTTCCTTGTTTTTGTTTGTTTCTTTTGTTATTTTTTAATTTGTCATGAAAAAAAGGAAAAGATTTCTCTCTTTATATTTATATCCCTTGAATCAGATACTATATTGGTATATAAGTTTCTCTAAAGACATTTGTTTCTTTATTTCTATTTTTTTAAATGTCCCCATTTAATACTTTCGGATTTACATGTAAATTGTCAATGAAAATCTGCATATATAATTTCACAATATCTGTGAATTTAATTGTTTCTAGCTAAATTATCGGCTTGAAAAAATTTCTTTTATATCTGAATATTGAACAATTCCAAAGATGGAATTGTTCTAAAAAGCTATACTAAACAGTTTTGATAAAAGTCTAAGACAACTAATAAACTGAGGATTGAGTTAACAAACAATTCTTAGTCCCTTAAATTGCTTCCTGTAATGAATGGTTGTGTAGTCCAAGTTAATTGCCAAGTGCTTAATTCGTTTTAGGGAAATAAATACCAGATTAAAACCCAAAATCTAAAAGACAAAGGAAGGAAAAGTAAATGGTTAATACAAATAGATTATCCTCTGTTCTTCATTTGTTTATTAAAGGCCATGAATTTCTCCATCTTTTGATGCCTTGAGTTAAAGTAGCTTCACTGCTGGAGAACAAAGGTGCCTAATAAAACTAATTCCTTGAAGATTCTAAGTTGTAGAAGGCAGGAAAAAGAAAAGTAGAAAACCTCCTGGTTGTAAATACAAGAGTATTATAAATACAAAGCTTTGGCTTTACAGGGACACCATGTCGTTGCTAGAACTGATGAATGGCAGATGCCCTGGGGCTTGTGAAAACCTCTGCAACAACTCTTGAAGGTGAGAAGATAATCAGATCAATTCCCTTTTTTGGTTTGTTTTGTTTATCCTTATAAATTATTTGTCAATCCAAAGACTTTCTTTTCTTACTTTCTGTGTGGACCATAGTAAGGTAAGAAGTTTCACAGGTCCAGAATACTGTTCCCAGAAGATGGGTCAGGCAATTGCATACATCTTTCATGCTCTCCACTTCCACCATAGACATTAAACCTGCCTTTTAATCTCTGAACATTTTCCCAGCTTGTTTGGTAAATTGGTAAGGCTCAATGACATGAAAATGAAGGTGGATTACTGGCAGAATATTGTTCTTGATAAAGCTGCTGCTTTCCTGGGAGGGGGTCATATTTGGTTGCAATTAGGCCATGCAGATGAAGCCAGAGGGTCCTTATTTCCAAAGTGTTCCTCCTGAGATCTTCTATTGTTGAGCCACCAGCTTGAATCTGCTAAAGGTGAGCAGATTCAGGTCTTTCAGGAGGGCTCTTTCCACTTCTCTATTTTGTAAAACTCAGGACACTTCTGTGAAAAGCTAAAATTCAGTGGAGTTGAGTTATAGATTCCCTGGAAATCTGTAAAATAGAGGTATTTACCCAGGAATAACTGACCATTTTCAGGTATACATAGCCCTAGTTGAGGAGAAAATAAAAAGAACTATTAAAAGAAGTATTGTTGGGTGGGCCATGGTGGCTCAGCAGGCAAGAACGCTTGCCTGCCATGCCAGAGGACCTGGGTTCGATTCCCAGTGTCTGCCCATGTGAAAGAAGTATTGTTTTGTCTTATGTTGATATGGACAAGTAAATCAACAATCCCATAACCGTACAGAGTTAAGTTCTGGCCTCTTTTATTCTGCTTTCCCTGGGCAGAAGTTACCCATTTGTATACAGCTGCAGCAACAGTGCCCTTGTCGTAATAATCCCTGGGACGAGCAACGTTCATTTTCTTTGATTTAAGAGTATTTTTATACCTGTATATAGTCTCTATTATTCATCTTCAACCTGATAAGAGTTGACAAACATCTGATTCAATGTGGGGAGAATTTTGTTGGTATTACATCAAAGCTTCATATTCAGGCTCTCCTACTTCTTTATTCCTGATTCATACCCTTAAATCTTCAATGCCAATGCCTAAACTTAGCTTAAAAGGAGAACTACAGGGGTCAACTCTATACTGTATAAACAAACAGACAAACAGACAGAAATGACCATCTGTTCAGGGACTGCTGCTCCCATTGAGAGCTCTCTCTGACACTCCCAGGGATTTAGTTAATTGGAACCTCCTGGTCTTCACAGCCTTGAAACAGCTGGACTTAGACTGCACATTTTTTTGATGGCTTATTTGACAGCTGGGTTAGCTACAGAATTGAAATATGACCATCTAAATCCTTTACAAGAAAATGGAAAAAAAAAAAAGAGAAGAATACCCCTATAGACTATTCAAATCAAAAGAAGCAGCACAGGATGAGTCTATTGAAAGTAGAATTGGCCAATACTCCTTGCAGAAGCTCATGGGGAGACAGCCACAGGGACAAATACAAAACCATGTTATTAATGGGCAAAATCCCATCTGTAGCCAAGGAATAAGACCTCTTCAGAGAGATGATGCACAGGCTGAGACTCTGAGGAAAGCTAAGGAGAAGGTTCTGAATTGAAAGCTTCCACCAGCTCAAAATGAATAAGGCTCTGATTTGCTTTGCACAAAGTACTCCATCTGTAGGACCTTGCCTTGGAGAGATTTAAACCTCTCCTGTCTCAAATCAGTCAACCAAGAACAGTTACCAAAACATCAGAGTGTTGAAGAAAAATACGTGAAAAAGCCAATCAAGAGAAGAAACAAAAGTTTAGGGATTTCTGAAGTCAAAAAGAAGTCAGATATGAAAGAAAAATTTGATCCATTAGCAAAATCTAATCAAACCAAAATAATTACTTATGATGCCTCTGTTATTTCGAAGACACTAGGCTCAGGTTATGGAGGAAGCAGGGTACATACACACAAGTTTCTAATTTGGAGAATTTATAGGAGCCCAGTGAAGAAAACAGGCATAAACACACAGAGATAGAAAGGAGATACAAAATATTTTGAGGGATGGCTTATAATCAGGAAGCAGTAAGGTATAGCTCAAGGTCTACAAATTGCACTTAATGGAAGAAATGTTGCTTTTCCCTCTCTCTACTGACCCAGATTTTGAAAGTGTTTATGTAAAGGTTCCAGTGCCTCTTTAACACTGCTCATCACTGGATCATAGATTCTTGATCAAAAGTCCTTGGTTCTTGACTTTCTAGATTAGTCTAGCTCTTACTTGGAGATATAGTTGGAGACATAGAAATGATATCTCCTAGAGGTCAACACTGTACTAAGTGAGACTGGCCCTTGTTTGATAAATATTCTTCACCTGTTCTTGAAATTTTAAAGTGGGAATACAATTTTCTTCACTGTAAATTTCCCTTTAAATTTATTCTGGCAGGCAAAGATTATAGCACTGGCCTTGGACAGCAGAAATACTCAAGTTTTCATTTTGTCCTTGTCACCATCTCCTTGTATGACCCTGGATACGGTATTTAATCACTTTGAATCTAAATTTTTTATGTGTAATTGGAAATAATTATGATCATAAGTGTGCATTGCAGTGGCAAGGATCTCATGAAGCAATGTTCCTGAAAGTGATTTGACAAATATAAAGTTCTGTCTAAATCAGGGGTTATTCTTGCATTACTCACATGTGGAGAACACTTAGTCCCAAAGCCTGGCGGTGCAGAAAAGAGCACTCTCTCCTCTGGACATTTTTAGATGAACATAGAAAATTGCTTGCTGCCTCCTGTTCTCAACTCGTTGCTTCTTGCCAAAAGTTGCGATTACTATTCAACCGTTATCTCAGGAAATGACTGTGCAAGCATTTTCTGCTTTAATTGACTTGTTGCCACACAATTTTTTCTTGATTGGATATTTGTGTTACCAAGTCTTCATTATCCACACACATTTTAGTTATCTCTTTGGGTGGGGCATTTTTTTCAGCTCGTAGATTTATCCATTTTGTATTAAGAGCTTCAGTTTCAGAGGTGACATTTGTCTTTAACTTGTTAAGGACAGAACATGTTTAGCCATGGCAAAAAGAAACCTATTTGTACCAACTGAAGTTCAGGAAAATCTTTTGACCAATTAGGATGAGAAAAGGAGATTGGACAGATTATGTGGGGTTGTGAGGATATTCAGGATCTTGGGCTGCTTTTTGTCTTCTAGTTAGTGGTGTTTCAATTTGCTAATGCTACTGGAATGCAATATATGAGGAATGGATTGGTTTTATTTATTAAGTATAAGTTTACAGTTCTAAGACCATGAAAATGTCCAAGTTAAGGCATCAACAAGTGTATATCTTCACTCTAGAAAGGCTGAGCACTTGCAGGGTTTCTCTGTCATATGAAAAGGCACATGGCCACTTTTACTGGTATTTGCTGCTGGGTTTTGTTGCTTTCAGCTCCTGGTTCCAGTGACCTTCTCTCTAAGCTTCAGTGGGCCCTCTCTAAGCTTCTCTGGGGCAAAATTTGAACTTCATCTCTTAGCTGAGCATCTCCAAACGTCTGTGTCTTGGTTTCATTTCTTTGCTCTCCGTTTGGGTTCTCCAAGCATCTCCAAACATCTGCCTCTGAGCTCTCTCCAAAACTTTCCCCTCTTGGAGGACTTGAGTAAGCTAATTAAGACCCATCTTGAATAAGCAGGATCACAACTCCATGGAAATAATCTAATCAAAAGGTCAAAACCACAATTCAGGTGGGTCACATGTCCGTGGAAAGAAACTTAAAAAATCCTACCCTACAATGAGTCTGCCCCACTAGAATGGATTAGGATTTTAAAAACATGGTTTTCTGGGGTACCTAACAGTTTCAAACTAGCACAAATTGGTAGGTTGGACTTTCCCCTCTCTAAATCTCTGTTGTCCTTGTCTCATCTGATCCTTTCTTCTGTCAACCAGCTTTCTCAGCAAGGCTCTTAGTTTCTATACCCTCAGAATTCTGGACTATACACAGGTCTGGCTTGTGTAATGTTCTCTATGGCCCCAAAATCTAAAAAATTTCTGAATTTGAAGAAAGAATTCCAGTATCTTATTTTAAAATATAAGATTAATGGTCTAAAGGATGACAGAATACCAACAGGAACCTGAGTGACCTATTGTCCTAACTTGCTTACAATCATCCCTACCTTGTACATTCAATTTCTTCTCATTGACATGTTTGAGAGATCTCAAATCCCAAATCCCCCTTGAAAATTATAATTGCATTTTCCATTGTGCTGAGTTTTATGAAAGGAAAACCTTTGTAAAAAGCATATTTCATATACAAAAATTACATTAAGGAGTTATAAGAACAACAAAAATAAAATATTGCAGTAGTGTTCTTCAGTTGATTTATCAAATAAAGGAGGCACATGTACTTCATTTAGTGACAATTAAAAAGCTTGAGATTAACTACTATTTTATTGCTCATTTAATTAATTTTTATTTATCATTATTCTTTTAGTGAATCTATATTATTTATTTTTTCACTTATTGGTCATTATTTTAATATATAAAGGAGATGAAACTCAAGAAAATAAGATTGCCATTGGCTTAGACTTCTTTTTGGGGTCAAATTATTTTGGGGGAGTGTGGTAAATTGCATTACATACCCCAGAAAAAAGCATGATCTTAATCTTAATCCACATTCCTGGTGAGATTCAACCACATTTTATTCAGGATCTCCTGAAGATGTTCTTTTTAGTTAAGATGAGGCCCAAAAGAATGAAGGGTGGTCTTAATCCAGATTATTTAAAACCCTATAAAAACAAAGCCATAGGAGGAACCAGAATCAGGGAGTCAGCAGGAACTCTGAAGGAAAAGGAGAGCACATCCCCCAAGGGAAAGCATTTCTGCAGCCATCATCAGAACACTATAGCTTTCAGGGAGAAAACAAAACTTGCCAATGAAATTTTGGATCTCAAAACCGTGAGTCAATAAATTCCCATTTTATTGAATTTAAATTTAGTGACTCCACTGTGTGGTATTTGTGATAGCAGCTCTGTAAACTGAGACAGGGAACTCAGACCCCTTATCATCTTTCTAGATGTTGAACAGAACAGAACTAATCTTAATAGTAACTACTTCCATTTTTCTTAAATAACTTTTGAATATTTTTAAGTGCCCTATTTTATTTAATCCTCCTGACAATTTTGTGAAACGTGCTGTATTCTATGAAAGAAAGTAAGTTGAAGCTGGATTTGCCATATGTCTTACCCAGGGTTTCATATCTAAGTTTGGAACTCCCAGATCTTCAGTGTGCTTTCCACAAAGTGTGGCTGCCTCCCTGGAGTGCTCGAGTTTAGTTATGTTTTAGCCATTATGAGGTTTATTGATTCACAGAAAGTTCTTTATCACAGTATTCATGTTTATTTTCTTATAAGATCATAAGATTAAATCTTATATATAAGATTTGTTTATTAGTGAGAAGAGATGTAACATTGCCAACCAAGTGTCTCGTGTTTCTTTTTTACTTGATTTCCCCTCTTTAGAAAACCTCTTGATAATGCAGGTTATCTTTTACTTAAGGAATCTTCCTCCTTTGTTTAAAGTCATTAGTTGTTGTATACCAAACTCTTTTTGTAGAGTCTGATTCGACGTGTAGTATTGATAATAAACACCACCTTTACCAGTCAACGAATTCTTTAAAAATACACTCTGCAATCACATTTTTGCATGGATCTGCGTTGGGTGCAGTGTGCTACAAAGGGGGCCATTGTTTAGGTCTGCTTTCATGCTACTTATTATTTTTTATTGTATTTTTAAAATGTTTTTATTATAGTAGCATATATAAATGAAAATGACATCTTTTAACCACATTCACATATGTAATTCATTGTTGTTAATTACATCTACAATTTTGTGCTACCATCACCACTATTTTTTACCAAAACTTAACCAACACCCCAAACAGAAACTCTGTACAATTTAAGAATTAACTAATTAACTCCCCATTCTCTGTCCCCACCTCTCTTGTGTCTAGCTTATTTCACTGACTATAGTTTCTACAAAGTTAATCCATGTTGTCACATGCATCAGAATTTTATTCCTTTTTGGCTGAATAATATTCCATTTTATGGATACACGGCATTTTGTTTATCCATTCATCTGTTGATGGATGCTTTGCTTGCATCTTTGGCAATTGTTAATAATACTGCTATGAACATCACCTTGCAAATATCAGTTTGAGTCCCTGTTTTCAATTATTTTTTGATATATACCTAGAAATATGATTGCTGGGTCACATAGTAATTCTGTACTTAACTTTCTGAGGAACCAAATTGTTTTCCACAGTGGCTTTAACTGAGATCTTTTTTTTTTTAACAGTTTTATTCACACACCATACAATCTCAGTGTACAATCAGTGGCTTTTGGTATAATTACATCTCTTGGCATAATCACATTGGCTACTTATTTTTAATTTTGTTTATTCCAGTCTGCATGACAAGCATCAAAGAAACACAGTGTACATTCTCCTCTTTGTCAAATGCTATGAACAATGGTGAACCCTATGCATTACCTATGGAAGCGTGTAAGCACAAGTACATTATGACGTTACAACTAATCAAAGATCTTGCAATCTCACCCTTATATGATAATAACAAGATTTAAAATATGATAATATAATATAAATATGATAATAACAAAATAAAAAACAAGCTTTAAAGTCCTTTAGGAGAATAAGAAATGAAACCATCTACCACCTTACTATCTTTATAGTAGACATATATATAACTTTATTATTCCTTGAAATTCTTGCCCAGGAAAATGAAGTTGCAAATACTTTGTTTATTGCAGGCACTTTCTGAAAATCCATGTATCTGAACAATAGACTACTCTTCAGTAGTTCCTTGAACTGAGATCTTCAGAACTGGTGTTTACTCTTTGAGTTCCCCTTCAAACCCTCACATCTCGGTGCCCACTGATCATAAACTATCACAGCATGACCTTAACTCAACCCCCATTGGGCCCCATGCATTGAAGACCTACTGTCCCCACTCTGTCCTTTCCCTTCCAAGATACTCCTAATACTCTTTCAAGGCAGTGGTCTCTCATTGCAACAAACAATAAACTTGACTTTGCTTAACCACCAGTCCACTTCTTTTGCCTCTTCGGGAGGTCAGAAGTACACAATGATAAAAGCCCCATAGATGTCAAAAAAAAAAGATGTTCTACCAGAACAAATGTTTTCCTTTCATTCTTTCTTCCTATTGGACAGTCTAATCTAATTTCTAGCTTCATCTATGAAGTAGGCATAGCTTGTATTCAGTGATCCTCTTTTAGCCACTGGTGTCTTCTACTCTGCATCCATTTCTTTCCTTCATTTTCTACTACACAGTCAGCCAGAGTGTGCACATTGGCAGCTCCCCACATTCCTATCTCTCACTGCATGTGATGCAGGTTTGGCCACATTGTGACTGCGTTCTGTGGGAAAGAGATAGATAAACTAACTCTTGATGATCTTTTCATTGATTATAGAGTAACTGTCAGTTTTTTCCAGGGGTAAACCCTGTGGAAATTTCTCGAGCAGCAATGAAATTGAAGTGGGTATGGAAGATGCATTTTGAAAGCTTCTTTTTTCCCCTTGTGATGTTTTCATTACTTTTTCCATGCAAAGTTTGGCTTTACTGATTGCTAAGGCCTGAAATACAAGTCTTTTCACAAGTATGTGTTTTGCCTTTAATTATTTCTCAGAACTCAAGTGATCATCTCTTTTAAAATCCTCAGAGTAAATCATTCTTCACCCTATTGTACTATTAAAAAAAAAATCCAGGTGTGTTGTTGCCACGTTTATTGAATTTTTAAGATGAAAATGATCACTGAAAAGTCTTGCGAAGGGGAAAAAGGATTACCAAAACAAACAATATTTACACCCCACAATTTGAGTGCTAATCTGTGATTTTTAAATTTAAGTGAAATAGTTTATTAAGTATATTTACATTCCAAATAACAAATATTCAAATGAAGATAAATTTGTGTTACATAAATATGAATAAGAAACCAAATACTGAGCTGCTATTATTCAAAGAAGAGACAATTATACATTTCCTTTATGTTTTGTTTACCCTTTCTCCCTATTATAGCTAAAGTGCAATTTTAATCATGCTATAGCTGTTGGTCACATCTTATTTTGTCTGTTAAGGTTTACTCTATCGGAAATAAACAGACTGCATTTATCAATTTACTCCAAAAGGAAGCACAGCCCAAGACATATTTCTGGAGTATAAGGTCCTGTGCCAACGCAATTTAGGTTTCTCAATTTTATTTTAATGTAAATTGCTGCTACCTCCACAGGACCCTTGTGTTTAATAAGAAAAAATTGGGGCAGGTTGCCTACTCTCAGGAGAATTCTATTCCAGGAGTTCTTTTTAGCATTCTAGAGGGATTTGAAATACCAACATGTATCATTTTAAAACAAATTCATTTTCAAGCCAAGCTAAATTTTTATTAAAATTTTTTTTAGAAAACAATTTTGGAATTAAAATGTGCTTTGGAAGACATTTCACTATTATGTTAGAAAAGGGAAGTTTTACCTATAAAAAAGATGTTTCATACATGATAAGATTCATAGTTTTTGATAAGAAATTTACAGTGCTCTGACTTGTGATGAAAACCACTGCCTTAGAGACACTTGTCTTAGAGGTACAGGTACCCATAAAAGCAGTAACAACATTAACTTTACTTACAACTAAATTTAACTACTTATTAAAGTCATAGTTGCCTCATTTCCTTTGATGTTAGTAGAAATACTTTACACTATGAGAACAACTCAGAAAGATATTTTGTGTTCTTGACTCCTTTTGAACATGATAACCATGAAGGAATTGACTAACAATAATACATTCTCCTTATTATGAATTTTATAGAAACTTAACATTCTTTCTTTCTCTCTCTTACACATACACCCCCCCCCACATGCCTAGCCCTCCCTTGCTTCTTTAAGCCATGAGGATGTTTTGTTTGTCTCTTTGTTTTGCGTTGTGTTGTTTTAGTTAATGCTAGAAATACCAAGTCACACTTTTAATCTTGAAATGATGCTGTAGGCTGTTGGCCTGACTCTTTCAGTTTCTCCAACGTAGAAAAATCTAAAAGGCTTTCCTCTTGCTCACTTAAATTTATGGCTAAGATGTCCCTAGAGAAAAGAGGTTGCCTGACGGTAGCTTAGGGAGTTCGATTTCCATACACGCTGTATGTGTGTGTGTCTGTGTGTGTTGTATGTGTGTGTACATCTGTGTCTGTGTGTGTGGATTTTGGCCCCTTTTCCCCATCATTAACCTTACAGCCTAGCTCTAGGCCCCCAAAGTAGAAGCCAAATGGAACAGAAATTTCAGCTTTAGGATATTCAGGGAGTCAATATCTCCTGACTGTTGTTGTGCATCTACTGTTAGGAGTTTGTGTAATGAGATAGGTATATTGATGTGACACTCACACGTATGGTTCTCAGAGCTAGGTTAATCTGAGCTGGGAAGGGGGGGTGGATGCAAAGATTCCCCAACTTCCCCACCCCAGAGGTAGTCTCCTCTCACCTCTTTTTAGGGAAGTCTCATAGCTGTGGCACATAGAAAGAATATCTGAATCACAGAAAAAGATCAAAAGAAAGTTTATTCCAAAGAGAGAGCAGGAAAAAAAGCTAACTGATAAAAGCAAAGCTGCAGCCAGGGACGTGGGAACTGGAATTCATGAATGGAAGATGGAAAAGTGTTCTCTCTCTCATGGCTCTTTAGAACATAATCTTTTACTAATTTTTCATTCTTCCCTCTTCCTTTTTCACTTTTCATTTTTTTTCTCCCATTCTCTCCTTTTCTCTCTTCCATAGAGGAAGCTTGCCATTATACCTTTAATAATATTTTCCTTTAAAAGGCCCTCATTACTCTGGTAATCATTTTCTATGCATTCTTTCAATAATTATCAATACAGTGCTAAGAAGTTGATATTGTTATACTTCTTTTTAATATGAGGAATCTCAGATATGCAGAGATGAAGTGACTGCTTATTGGTAACATAGATAGTACATGGCAGGTCAAGATTTAACCTCTGCCCTGTCTAAAGTGTGTCGTTTGGGATGTTACTAGTGCTTTGTAACATTTTATATGCAGATCTGGACTTAGAAGTTCTAGGGTGGGACCTGAGAGTCAGCATTTCCGGGTGATGCTGATACTACTTTCTCTGGGCCACACTTTGAGCAACATTAGATGGCCACTAATTTAAAGTGGGCAAGTCTTCATTGATGCGGCATTCACTCTTAATTTCACTTCATTATTTTGGCATGTGTCCAAAATACAACCGACTGATTTATTCCCAAGTCCTTATTCTTCACCAAAGTTTAGAACTTTCTAGTGTCAGTAGAATTGCCTCAGACAAAATTTCCCTCAAGGCCTCTGCTTAGACAGAAATTTCAAATGCTGCACTTTTTGTTTTCATTCCATCCATCAAATTTCTCATTCCACTATTCATTTTTTCTCCCTTTCCTCTAAACTCCTTTCAGTTTAGCTAGATTTTTTTTGGCACCAACAAACACAAAATTGAATGCTATATTCCAGGTGCAGGCTTATCATTCATATGGGAAATACTATCACATCACATCTCTCAGTTCCATGACACAAGTGATACAATCTTTCTCAGTATTGAGTCCAAAAGAACCCTGCACGATTTTGTGACTGAACTATATTGAAGATTTCTATCTAATTTGACATTTTAATTTATAGCCTCACATATCTGTGCTCCTTCAAAAGAACTCATTTACATCTTTGAAGCTGAATAACATGTTTTTTCCTAGCCCATGCATGTTTCATCTTTTATTTGTAACGCATGTGAGCACATAGCCATTTCTATTTCTAATTTGCATTGTTTGGTATTAGAGAGAATCTCTTAAATCCTTTATATCATTTGTGGACTACTATTGTTGCTGGGCAAAGGCAATGGATTCTTTTGCCTGATGTGCTTAATGACCAATTCCTGAAAAAATTTTTTCAAAGAGAGAAAAAATTTAGTACTAGGCACATGGCAGGAGAGCAGATGGCCTATTGGCCGAAAATCTGTCTCCCTGAACTGCTGTAATTCTGTTATTTTATTAGAGATAAAGATGTGCAGGGTTTAGGAAAATGAGCACATGGCCCCATGTAATTAGAGGTGATCTAAATATTGAGCATATGTAGATTGATTTCATGCTTAGTCAAGAAGGTGTATAAGAAAATGGCAGGATGATGTATAGGTGACTTGAAGCTTAAAATCCAAGCTACTGCACATGTAGGTGGGCCCATTTGGGATAGAATCACTCTCAACTATCAAGATAACTTTGGACTTGGGGTGGGTTAGTTCTGGGCTGACCCAAGACCCTTCAGTAATAAATATCAGAGGCTGTCTTTAGTGATTACAAGACTCTAAGATTGAAAAACTGGATAACTAAATGAAGGTTAGTCACAAGCTTTTTGCAATCACAGGGCAGAAGATAAAGGTGATATAATCATTATCAGAGACCAAGGCAGCTAGATTACAATGTAGGTATTTCCCTCTGTCTACTCCCAAATACCAGAAAGCAAAAAGGAATATCTATATAATGATTCAGTAACCAAAATCATCCCTTAAATCCTGATTTCTCAGTTATAATAACAAGGCAGAAACTTATCCTTTATATCTTATATACCTCTGGATTAAACTGATGGAGCTTTGGGGTTAGCATTTTAAATTGGTTAAAGGTAAGATAAGGTGTCATGAACTTTTGTTTTGGGAGACCCTGTAAAGCAAGTCCAACAGGGAATAGTTGCTAATATAGTCAATAACTTTTGTATATTATAAAACTTCCAGTTATTTGTTTATTTTTGTTTTCTCTTTTTTTCTCCCCCATGGTGCTTGCGGTAGGTACCCTTAGCTACCTAGAAATGTTCCTTTTGAAAAATTTCAATCTTATCCCAGGTGAACCAAGACATCACAGACTGATTCATGCCTGATAGCCACGTGGGGAAAATTTTCTGAGCATGAGATCGCCTTTTCCTCACACTTGCACACATTTAAAGAATATTAATATTATATGGGAAAACCTTGCTATTTATTTAGTTTGTAGTTAAGCCTTGATGAATAGCCATTTTAAATAATAGTTCCACCAGTGACTATAGTAAGATCACTCAATAAATCTGGAAAAGCCTGGGAAAATCTAGCTTTGCGTATGTATATATGTGTGAATGTGAGTGTGCATGTGAGAGAGGGAACTTGTGTGCACGTGTGTGTATGGACTTGTGTGTGTGTGTATGTATTATGTGTGAGAGAAGTATGGAGTGAGTTTCCACAATGGTGCATTGTGAGAACACGGTTTCAGGGCATAACAGAAACTTTCAGCAAATAATGTCTTTATTGAACATGGCACAAAAAGTCCAAAAGAGCAGGGGAAGAAGTCCCATCATGGCTGGTTTCCTGGGTAGCCAAAAACTGTTCTTGGTTGTGGACAGAGGCAGCTTCTCATGCCCTATTTCCTGCGGGAGAAGAGAAACCAATCTATTCTCTTAGAGTGTGGTTTTTATTCACCCCAGGGGAAGAGCTCCCTGCCACTGAGAATCCCTTTTGGCATCTGGGCTGCTTGTTCTACAGGCTTAAGGTCTGAGAGAATCTTCTCATTAGACTTCCCATCTCCGCCAGGTTGTGGAAGGGCATACAATAGAAAAGGAAGTGGGAGCAGCCGAAGTTGCAGGATGGCCTCCAGGAAGATGTCTACAAGTCAACTAATTCTTATCTCTAGTACAGTCCTTCTTTCATTTTCCTACATTGTGCATAGAAACCTCATTGGAATGAATACCTTCTTATTCTGGGTAAGTCCCTAAAATGTTCATTATGCAGAAGCCTGAAGACTAGGTTAGCAATTCTAATTGGATAAGGTAGGGAAGGGGGAGTGATGCTCTATCGTGTTGGGAGGTTCTGTGAAGCAAATCTAATGGGGCTTAATTGCTTGTAGGGTCAAGATGATAAACCTGAACTTCTATATCTTCTCATACTTTTCTAGAACTTTTATATAACAAAGCTATGCTTCTCGGGGTACAAGGGTAGTTCAGTGGCAGAATTCTTGCCTGCCATGCAGGAGACCTGGGTTCGATTTCCGGTCAATGCACTTCCCAAAAAACAAACAAGCAAAACAGATAAACAAAAATTTCAACAAATGGTACTGCAATCATGGGATACTCACATGGAAAAATAGTGAAAGTGACCCCGCCATACAGCATACCAAAAAAAAAAGCTATGTTTCCTTGAAAAGCACATTTAGGATAGAGAAGTATATGTGCATTATTTATCCCTAGATAAATAGGTTTTTAAGGTTTGTAATTGACTACTGCTTCTTAGTTCCCATTTAAACTTGTTTAAATATAGTTTTATACAAAAATCAATGATTGCCAATTAACTTAGGTCTGGAATGGGGTGTAATGGGGTGGAATGTATGTCAATCATACTTTCTTGCTTTGTTGCAGGGCATTATGCTCGTTACAATACAATTTCTATCACCAAGATTTTTTTTCAGTTTTTTTATTAGAACAATTGCAGGTTTGCTGAAAAATCTTGTAAAAAGTACAGTTCCTATATATTCCCCTCTGCCCCTACAGTTTTCCACATTATTAATGTTTTTGTTAATTAGTAATGTCAGTGTGGTACTTTGTTCACTAGACAAAACAATTTTATTATAATTATATATTAACTATAGTTCATAGTTCACATTGATGTCCACACTTTTGTATACCTCTATGATTTTTTAAAACTTTTTCTTATACTAACGTAAAGTAAAATTTCCTTTTTTACCATTTTCAAATATACAATTCAGTGATATTAATTACATTCACAGTATGTGCTACTATTACTACCATCCATTACCAAATTTTTCCGTTATCCTAAACAGAAATTCTGTACCCATCAAGCATTAACTACCCATTCTCTATCCCCATCCAGGCCTGATAAAGGGCATTCTAGTTTCTGACACTTTGAACTATTTCAAATCAGTGAAATCATGCAATATTTGTTCTTTTGTGTTGATTTATTTCTTTCAGCCTGCTCTCAAGGTTCATCCATGTTGTAGCATATATCAGAATTTCACTGCTTTATGGCTGAAAATTAGTCCACTGTATTGTTTATCCATTCATTGGTGATGGACACTTGGATTGTTTCCATCTTTTGGCAATTGTGAATAATGCTGTGATGAAGAACAGGGTGCAAACATCTGTTCAAATTCCTGCTTTCAATTCTTTGGGGTATACACTTAGAAGTGGGATTACTGGGTCCTATGGTAATTCTATACTTAATTTTCTGAGGTACTGCCAAGCTGTTTTCCGCAGCAGCTGCACCAGTTTACATTCTCACGGAGAAAGAACAAATGTTCCAATTCCTCCAGATCTTCTCCAACACTTATTTTCCTTTGCTTTTTTTTTTTTTTAAATACTAGCCATTTAGTTGGTGTGAAATGATATGCTCTGTGATTTGTTATTTACATTTCCCTAATGGCTAGTGCTATTGGGCAACTTTTCATGTGATCTTTGGCCATTTGTGTCTTTTCTATGGAGAAATGTCTATTGTAGTCTTTTGCCATTTTTAAATTAGGTTGTTTGTTTTGTTGTTGTTGAGCTGTAGGATTTAAGTATATGTTTTATATATTAACCCTGTACTAGACATGTGGTTTCCAAATGTTTTCTTCAATTCAGTAGGCTTTTGATTTTCTTGATAAAGTCTAATTCATGAAAGTTAATTTTGATGAAATCCCCTTTCTCTCCGTTTTCTGAAGTTGATCGCGTGTTTGGTATTCTAAGAAACCATTGTCTAACCCAAGGTCCTGAATATCTTTCCCAACATTTTCTTCTAGGAGTTTTATAGCTTTGTTTCTTCTATTTAGGTCTTTGGCCCATTCTGAGTTGATTTTTGTATATGGTGTGATGTGGGGTCACCTTCATAATTTTTCCCAGCACCGTTTGTTGAAGAGGATGTTTTTTCCCCATTGAGTGGACTTAGCACTCTTGGCAAAAAGCCATTGGTCATAAATGTGAGAATTTGCTTCTGAACAATCAATTCAATTCCTTTGTTCCAGAACCATACTGTTTCAATTACCATAGTTTTGTAATGAGTTTTTAAATTGGTAAGTATGAGTCCTCCAACTTTGTTCTTCTTTCTAAAAATGCTTTTGACTAATGAGTCCCCTTACCTTCCATATAAATTCCATGATTTGCTTATTGGCTTTTCCATTTCTGGAAAGAAGGCTATTAAGAATTTTCACTGTGATTGTATTGAATCCAAGAATCACTTTGGATAAAATTGACGTCTTAAAAATATATAGTCTTCCAATCCATGAACATATAATAGCATCCCATTTATTTAGGTTTTTTGTGATTTCTTTTAGCAATGTTTGTAGTTTTCTGTGTGTATGTTCTTTATATCCTTGGTTAGATTTTTCCTAGATATCGGTTTCCTTTAGTTGTTATTTCAAATAGATTCTTTTCTTGATTTCCTCTTCTGATTGTTTGTTACTAATGTATAGAAAGACTGGTTTTGCATACTGATTTTGTACCCCACTAAATTTGTTTATTAGCCCTAATAGCTTTGATGTGGATATTTCAGGAATGTTATTTTTCTCCCTTTCCAATTTGATACTTATATTTCTTTTTCTATTTCTTGCTTAATTGCTCTGGCTAGAAATTACAGTATAATGTTAAATAACAGTGGTGGAAGTAGGCATCCTTTTCTTGTTCTTGATATTAGAGGGAATGTTTTTAGTCTTTTGCCATTGAGTATGATGTTAGTGTAGGTGTTTCATATATGCCTTTTATCATGTTGAGGAAGTTTCCTTCTATTTCTAATTTTTTTAAGCATTTTTATCAATATGGGGCACTGGGTTTGGTCAAATGCCTTTTCTGGATCCATGGAATGATCTTGTGGTATTTTTCCTCTGTTCTATTAATTTGGCATATTATATTAATTAATTTTCTTATGTTGAACCACATTTGCATATTTGGTATAAATCCACTTGATAGTGGTGTATTATTCTTTTAATGTGTTGTTAGATTCAGTTTGTTAGTTTTTGCTGAGGATTTTTGCATCTATATTCATGAGGGATATTGGTCCATAATTTTATTTATTTGTGGTATCTTTAACTCACTTTGGGATTAGGGGAGTGCTGGCCTCATAGGAGTTATTAAGACTTGTTCCCTTCTCTTCAATTTTTTTGGGAGAGTTTGAGAATACTGGAGTTAATTCTACTTGAAATGTTAAATTCACCAGTGAAGCAATCTAGTCCTGGGCTTTTCTTTGTTGTGAGGTTGTTGATTACTGATTCAATCTCTTTACTATTTATTGATCTGTCAAATCTTCTATTTCTTCTAACATCAGTGTAGCTTGTTTGTTTTTAGGACATTTTCCATTTCATCTAGGTTGTCTGACTTGATGGCATACTATAAATAAATATCCTCTTACAGTGTCTTTTACTTCAGAGCAGTCAGTAGTAATTTTTACCCTTTCATTTTTTATTTTAGTTATTCATATCCTCACTTTTTTTTTCCTTGTCAAACCAGATAAAATTTATGGATTTTATTGATCTTTTCAAAGGACTAAATTTTGGTTTTGTTTAACCTCTCTATTGTTTTTATTCTCTATTTCATTTAGTTCCACTCGAATCTTTGTTTTCCATCCATCTGCTCACTTTGGGTTTGGTTTGCTATTCTTTTTCTAGTTCCTCTAGTTGTATGGTTAGATCTCTGATTTAAGAAATGATGTTGTCTATTTCTTGTGTCAAATCTGACATTATCTGCTTAAAATATTTTAGGATTCCTCCGTTAAGTGAGTATATATTATAATTGCTATATCTTCTTATTGAACTGACTTATTTATCAATAAACGTCCTTCTTTGGCTCTTATAACAGTTTTTATTATTATTATTTTTTTTACTTTAAGTCTATTTTATCTGATATTAGAATAGCTATCCCAGCTTTTGGTTACTGATTGCATGGAAATCTTTTCCATCCTTTCACTTTCCACTTACTTGTGTCTTTGAATTTATGGTGAGTCTCTTGTAAACAGTATATAGTTGTGTCATGCTTTTATCCACTCTTCTAGTCTCTCCTTTTTGACTAGACAGTTCAATCCATTTATATTTATAGTAACTACTGATAATGCAGGACTTTCTTCTGCCATTTTGCTACTTGGTGTTACCAAGCCTTATACCATACTCTGTCCCTCAGTTCTCGTCTTATTATTTGCATTCGTATTTCTCTGTTTATAGTGTGCCAGTTTGAGTCCCTTATCATTTTCTTCTGTACATATTTTAAGGTATTTACTTTGTGGTTATTATGGAGCTTAAATTTAATATCCCAAATCTGTAACAATCATTTTTGGTTTGATGCCAACTTAGCTTCAATAACATGCATAAACAGTGTTTCCGATACTGATTTCATCCTTCCATATTTTTTTGTACTTGTTACAGATTATATCTTTATACATTTTATGTGTAAAACCATAGATTTATCATTACTTTTATACATTTCTTTTTTAGAACTTGTAAGCAGTAAAAAGTGAGTTACAGGCCAAAAAATACAATGTATTAGTTTAGGCATTTATAGTTGCTTTTACTGGAGACCTTTTTTCTTAAACTGCTTTGATCCACTATCTTCAGTCCATTCAGTCTGAAGAACTCCCTTTAGCTTTGCTTGTAATACAGGTCTAGTGGTTATGGACTCCCTCAGTTTGTGTTTTGGTGGGAATGTCTTAATCTTTTCCTTATTTTTGAATGACAGTCTCGCTGTATATAAAATTCTTGCTTAGCAACTATTTAAGCACTTTAAACATATTATTTCACTACCTTCTTCCCCACATTGTTTCTGATGAGAAATCAGCATTTAATCTTATTGAGGCTCCCATGTATGTAACACATTCCTTTACTCTTGCAACTTTCAGAACTTCTTCCTTATTCCTGGTATTCAACAGTTTGACTACATTGTGTTTGGTTGTTCCTCTTCTAGTTTATCCTGTTTGGGGTTTGTTAGAACTCTCAAATGTGTATATTTATGTCTTTCATTAAATCTGAGGATTTTCTACCATTATTTATTTGAATATTTCTTCTGCCTTTTCTCTCTTTCTTCTCCTTCTGGAACGTCCATAATGTGCACACTGATTTGATTGATGGTGGTCCACAGGTCTCCTCATGCTCTGCTTGGGTTTTGCATTCTTTTTCCTTTCTACTCTCCAGCCTGAATAGTTCCCATTGTCTTGACATCTTGTTCACACAATTCTTTTTTTTTTCTCCCAGCTCCAGTCAACTGTTGAAGCTCTTTAAGGGGTTTTTTCATTTCATTTTTTTATGGTTTTCAACTCAAGTGTTTCTGACTGTGTCCTGTTTAAAATTTTATCTCTTTACTGAGATTCTCATATTGTTTATTCCATCATTTCCTGATATCCTTTAATTACTACTCTGTATTTCCCTTTATCTCATTGAGCATTAAAAAGTTCTTTTTCTGGTATGTCAAAGTCTGATTTTCTATGTTGATGGTTTTTAAAGTTTTGAACTTGTCTTTGGATGGACCTTCAATTCCTGTTTCTTTCTTTATCTTGTCATATTTCACTGAATTATGTACATTTTAATATTTTAATGCATCAAGTCTGGGAGTTAACCCTTGATCTGTCTGTTCCTCAAGTTTGTATTTAGCTTATGATCTGACAGGTATTTCCTTGAGCATGATGAACTAACAAAAACAGACACCAAATATACCTTCTATAATCTTTGCAAATTGGTACAATTTTGGCTGGTGCTCTCCTTCAGAGTTTAGCCCTCTTGCTAAAAAGAGCAGTATAAGGTAAAAGTGGGGTATCATTTCTGTCTTTTCTGAGCTTGTGTCTGCTCCTGGACATGTGCATATGTCCTTAGGAAGTCCATCATTCACAGGAACCCTAACACCCCCTGTGCTCTTTGTGAAAATAAACTCTCCTTCTCCCCCTTGATGTTCTGTGGTATATCTAGAAACCAGTAATTATTTGCCTCCACCTATAAATTTGATTATTTCTTACTCTGATTTGGCTATGTGCAAGATGCAACTGCCTTTATGTTACGATCTTGGAGGGCAAGCTAGAGTTGTGTGTCCTAGTACATTCCTTCAGGGTGCCACTGATAGATTTCATCAATATACAGCACCCACATATGGGAATAGGAGTTATTCTGCTTCCTTTAGCACACAGCCAGGTACCCACGATGAGAGCACAAGTCAGCTCCACACATCCCAGGAAAGCGTTGGGGCAGGGTCCAACAAAGCTGCCATGAGCTTCTATGTCAAATGTATAGAATATATCCAAATTCTATCAGGTATTTGGATATTTGTACTCTGTTTTATGGTAATTTAAGTTGCAATCATATGAAAATATAAAGATAATCATATCAATAATAATAGCTAATATTTATTGGGTGCTTACTATATATGATGCAAAAGGATAAGTGTTTTACATAGATTGTATCATTTAATCTTCACAAAACTTTACAAGAGGAATGTAATTGTAAACCCATTTTATTGAAAAAGAATCTGAGGTTAGTTTAAATAAAGTAGATTATTCCAAGGCTAGCTATCATATAGCAAAATAAGGATTCCAACGTCCATTTTTCTGACCCCAGAAACTATGTGTATAAACCCTGTACTATATTTTATATTGTTTTGGTTTGTTAAATGCTTCCAGAATGCAATATACCAGAAATGGAATGGCTTTTATAAAGGGAATTTATTATGTTACAAGTTTGCATTCCTAAGGTCATAAAAATGTCCAAACTGTGGTACCTAGGAAAAGATACCTTGACTGAAGAAGGGCCGATGTCTGTTATATGGGAAGGCACGTGGCTAGCATCTTCTAGTCCTTGTTCCTGGTTCTGTGGCTTCCAGCTTCTGATGCCAGTGGTTTCTTTTCTAAGCATCTGTGGGCCTTCACTTAGCTCCTCTGGGACACAATTCTAGATTCTGGCTTGCTTTGCATCTCATAGGAAGGCACATGGGGTCATATGCTGGACCCCAAATGTCCCTGTTTAGACATTTGCTCTCTCTGTCAGCACTCCAAGAATCTCCAAGTATCTCTGTTGGCTCTGTCAGCTCTGAGCTTTCTCCAAAATGTTTTCTCTCTTAAAGGACTCCAGCAAACTAATCAAGACCCACCTTGAATGGGTGTGGTGACATCTCCATCTAATCAAAACTAACATCCACAATTAGATGTGTCACATCTCCATGGAAATAATCCCATCAAAAGATCCCATCCTACAATACTGAATCAGGATTAGAAGAACAAGGCTTTTCTGGGCCACATAGCAATTTCAAACCAGCACACATATGTATATCCAAATCTCTATGTTCTATGAAAAATTAGTTAACTCAATAATGTAGCAACACATTGATGCTCAATGTATTTAATCAATGCAAGTTCTGTAGAAGAAACATGAGATTACTATTATGTGTCCCTTACTACTCAAGAGCACACAAATTAGTAAGTCAATGCTCTTAGATCAATAACATAAATACAATTCTATGCTGAATATGATAATAGGGGAAGATGTTAATATTAGTGAAAGATATAAATGAACAGTTGATTTTTTCTTGAACAGTTGATTTCAACTAGAGAACAGTGAGAGGATTTTCAGAGAAGTTGAGAGGTGGAATAAGATTTAGGGGCTATATAAACTACAGTAAACAGTTATAGAGTGATGGTAGTGGCAGGGGGTAACTGGTAAATATTCAGGTAAAGATAAAGAGTCCAGAGAATGTAGGGCATATTCAGAGAACAGCAAGTGGATTGAAGTAGCCAAACAGAGGAAACATATAAGCAAGAAGGCACACTGATGTAGTGGGAAATGAAATTGAAACTTTGACTGAAGAAGACTTCTAAGCAGAATTATTCAGTAGAGAAGTGGAGCCATTAGAAGTTTTGAATTGGCATGTGACCTGATTAGATTTGTGTTTTAGAAGGACATGAAGTCATTACATGTGACTAATGGTTTGGATAGGGGCAGGAAGTCCTGTTAAATCTGAGGAAGAAACTATTGTTTTGGCTGTGGCATGAGAACAGTATTTATACTCTCTTGTGGTTACTCTGAAGGTAATCTATACATTTCAAATATGTCTTATCTATGCTTAGGCAAAATTTGAATGATTTCTTATTGAAAACAGCCTCTATTTAAGACATTTGCCTATTTATTCTTTTATGTGGGATTTATGATGTTTCATAATATCATTAGATAAAAAGACTCTGACTTTCAAAAACAGAATGTTTTTTCTTGATTTATATGTCATTCCAAACATTTTAGCAGAATATTGCATTATAACTCCTGGCATTTTGAAAGGGCAGTTATCCCAAGCAAAACATAATATAACTAGAATAATTTAAAAGGGGGGAAAAATAGACCTGATGGGTTTCTTAAAATAATGAATGGAACAAGACCTATTCCTTTAAATTCTTGAGGCATTAACTCATTCCTTGACAAAGGGATGGATTAAATGTCTTATTGGTTCATTTTCAAACTTTGGTTTCCATGGGTCTGTGATTCATGATTATAGTACATACACAAGAGAAATTGTTTTATCTTTTGACTGATGATAATCCTTATTTACCCTCTGCCAGCAAGAATAAGATTCCTCCAAGTATAAAAATGTTTCAAATAGACTGTTTGGCTCTGTAAGACCCCAGTGATAAATATAACCCTCAACATTGCTGCTTAAGATGGTAAATAGCTCAAAGTTGGATTTATAGATTTCTAAAGATACATTTTCTGCAGCCTACGCCTATGTTGTATGCACATCAAGAATTCTCTGACATTCTACTAGAAACAAAATTCAAAGCATTAAAGGAAGATAATTTAATGTATGGAAGGACCCTCCTAAGCAAATTCTATAGGTTTTCAATTTACTGTTAAATTACATTTTATTTCTATTACTACTCAATTTTAAGAATATTTGCATATTCTGTTAAGAACATCCTCTGGACTGGCAATCTGCTGCTAACACAGATATTATGAGGAGGCTGTCCTGGTAGAAAACAATGAGCTCCTACCCAAAATATATGTGTGTGTATATGTATGTGTGTTTACCCACAGGAAGTAAGGAACTCCCCCTGCAGCCAATATATATGATCAGAAAACACAGAGTATGATTACCTGAGGTCAGGTATCACTATCAGTTCTCTGTCACCCAAAGTTAGATTTTAGGCCAGTAACATATAATGGGGATAGCTGGATATGAGACATCAAGACAGCCTGAGAACAAGACAATGGGAGCAAAATGGTCCAAGTTTGGTAACTGTTCTAGTTTGCTAGCTGCCAGAATGCAATATATCAGAAACAGAATGGCTTTTTAAAAGGGGAATTTAATAAGTTGCTAGTTTACAGTTCTAAGGCCAAGAAAGTGTCCCAATTAAAACAAGTCTATAGAAATGTCCAATCAAAGGCATCCAGGAAAAGATACCTTGGTTCAAGAAGGCCAATGAAGTTCAAGGTTTCTCTCAAGTTGAAGGGCACATGGTGAACACAGTCAGAATTTCTCTCTCATCTGGAAAGGCACATGGTGAACATGGTCAAGGTTTCTTTCTCATCTGGAAGGGCACATGGAGAAGATGGTGTCATCTGCTAGCTTCTTCTCCTGGTTTCCTGTTTCATGAAGTTCCCCGGGAGGCATTTTCCTTCTTCATCTCCAAAGGTCGCTGGCTGGTGGACTCTGCTTCTTGTGGCTATTTCATTCTGCTCTGCTCTCTCTGAATCTCTCTCATTCTCCAAAATGTTACCTCTTTTATAGGATTTCAGAAACTAATCAAGACCCACCAGAATGGGTGGAGACATGTCGTCACCTAATCCTGTTTAACAACCACTCTTGATTAAATCACATCTCCAGGGAGATGATCTGATTACAGTTTCAAACACACAGTATAGAATAGGGATTAGAAGAATGGCTGTCTTTACAAAATGGGGCTAAGATTAAAACATGACTTTTCTAGGGTACAAACATCATTTCAAACCAGAACAGTAACATTTGCAAAAGCAAATACAATTTTCAAGAAGAAAATACCCTCAATTTAGGCCAGCATATTACCCAGTTAAGCAAATTAATCAAACAGTTAAGATCACCAGCCACACAAGGAACTAAACTACCATAGAACAGGGCCATTAGCGCAACAAACCAGAAGCTTTTGGGTGTGAAATCGCAGATATCTGACACAGACTTAAATTCTTATATTTGGAATGTAACAAAATAAAAATGAAATAATAAAAATAGCAATTAACAAGAAAGTATAAAAATGGCCAGATTAATTTGCTAATGAATAAAACAAAGTTTTAAAAATAAAATGTAATTATTGAATTTTTTTTTAATCAGTGACTTTATCAGCACAATAGACAGAATTATATTGAGAGTGAGTGAACGGTATAGCTGAAGAAATTACCCAGGACGTATGTTGTATGTACAAGAAAATGGAAAATGTGAGAGAGTGGTTAGCAGTTATGAAGAACAGAACAAAAATTTCTAACATGAGTTTAAGTATTATCTTTCAGTTCTGGAGATCCCGAAATCTAAAATGGGTATCACTGGGCCAAAATCAAAGCGTCAGCAGGGCCGCATTCCTTTTTGGAGGCTCTAGAGAAGAATCCATTTTCTTGACTTTTCTAGTTTCTAAAGATTGCCTACCTTCTTTGGTTTGGGCCCCTACCATCTTCGAAGTGAGCAATGGCCAGTCAAGGCTTTCCAGTGCTGCATCTCTCTGACACTGACTCTTGCTTCATTGTTCTACATTTAAAGTCCCCTTGTGATTACATTGAACGCACCTGAATAGTCCAAGATAATCTCTTTATTAAGTTCAGTTGATTAGCAATGTTAAACTCATCTGCAAATTTGATTTCTATGGGAAATAACATAGTCACAAATTCCAGGGGTTAGGATATATATATATATATTTGGGGGGACATTTTTCTGCTTATCATAGGTATATATACAAAAACCCACAGCTGACATCAAACTTAACGGTGAAAGACTAAATGTGTTTTCTCTAATTCTTTCAAGCTCAGTGAGTTCCTCTTCTCTGTGCTCCCTCAGCATTTCTATCCTCTAATGTATACTACTATAATGTATAATTGCTGGCTTGTTTGCCTCATTATTTAATAATGTATGCCCAAATCACTGCCTAATACATAGGGAGTGCATAATAAATGTAAGCTGCAGAAAACATTATTTCTAAATGATGCATGCTCTAAAAAGAGTATCAGAATGGACTGTTACTCATGTGCCTTTCCTTCCTTAGTGCACATGGTACTCATGTGCTCTTAAGTACTAAAGGAAGGCTTAGTTTCCAGTGGTTTCTGTCCCATTCAGATACACAGAACATACTTACTCAGGCAGAAAAGTGAGAGAAAAAACTTACCTGCTGTGGTGCTTTCTTTCAAATAGCCCCTTATACATGGCATGGGGAAACAGGTAATACATTTAGGAAATCTTCCTAGATCAAGATAAGAAGAGTGGGGGGAAAGGGTTAAGAGATCCAACATAATTTATAAAAAAGCCTCAGGTGAGCAGGCATTCTATTACATCTGAAATACTTCTCATAAGTCTAAGTTTTTCAGTAGTGATATCTATTTAGTTACTGCACCATTGTTTTTAAATGAGCCAGTTGTTTGGAGAAAGACATCACTGAAATTAATAAAACTCATTTGAATTATTTTGATCATATGCATTGACATTGCCTAGAGATCAGTTTGGAGAAAATTTTTTAAAATACTAGTTCGTTGCTGTTGACATGAGTGCTTATAGTTTTGTTATATTTTAAGTTATTATTTTATAATATTTAACATATACAAAATATATCCAGCATATATTTAAAGTATGATACCAAATTACAAAACAAAAACTGAAAACTTACCACCCAGCCAAAGAACAACCCCTCACGCCTGACAAAACAGCTGTGTTAACATGTGTATTCCATGCACATTCATATATCTGACTCTTCCCAAGGATAATATTCTGCACAGTTTGAATAATAATCAAGCCAGTCCAATCCTTTTTTTCCCAGTGTTTATCCCTTTTATTTCTTTTTCTTCTCTGATTGCTTTGATTAGAACATGCAGCAAAATGGTTAATAGAAATAGCAATAGAAATTTTTCTTTCTCTAGATTGTAAAAACAATGCTTCTGGGTTTCATCATTCAGACTGTTTGCCACTGATTTTTAATAGATTTTCTTTATTAGCTTAAAAGATTTCTTAATTTACCAAGAGCTTTTTTCTTAGTAAAAGTAATATTTTTTCCAAATAATTTAAAAATAGCCATATGCTTTGGTCTGTTTTTTTTTAGTTTTTTTAAAATGCAATTTTATTGAGATATATTCACTTACCATATAATCATCTAAAGTATACAATCACTAATTGACAATATTATAACATAGTTGTGCATTCATCACCACAATCAATTTTAGAACATTTTCATTAGTCCAAAAACAACAAGAATAAGAATAAAAAAATAAAACTATAAAAGAACACCCATACCCCCATCTGCTTCCCACCATTGTATATTCATTTGTGTCTTTATTTTCTTACTCTTCTGTCCATACACTTGATAAAGGGAGTGTAAGTCCCAAGGCTTTCACAATCACATGGTCACACCATAAAAGCTATATAGTTATACATTCATCTTCAAGAATCATGGCTACTAGATTACAGTTCAACAATTTCAGGATTTCCCTCTAGCTACTCCAATACACCAAAAATGAAAAAGGGATATCTATATAATACATAAGAATAATCTCCAGAATGACCTCTGTCTGAAATCTCTCAGCCGCTTTATTTTATTTCATTTCTCTTCCCCTTTTTGATCAAAAATTTTCTCAGTTCCATTATGCAGTGGCCACGTTCATTCCCGGGAATCAGGTCCCCATTGCCAGGGAGATTTACACTCCTGGGAGACATGCTCATGTAGGAGGCAGGGCAGTGAGTTTACTTGCAGAGTTGTCTTAGAGAGAGAGAGATCAAAACTAAGCAGCAAAAGCAGCTTTCTGGGGGGGGGGGGGTGAATCTTAGGCATGATTATAAGTAGTCTTAACTTCTCCTTTGCAGGAATAAGTTTCATAAGGGCAAGCCCCAAGATTGAGAGTTTGGCCTTTTCAGTTGGTGGTCCCTGATGCTTCCAAGAATATCAGGTCTTCCCCAGGTGGGAAAGTTTAATGTTTCCACATTTTCCCCCAGTTCCTCAAGGGGACTTTGCAAATACTTTTTATACCTTCTGCCCAGCTTACTATGGGATGTATTGGAGCGTCATACAACCTGTACAAACCAACAAGCTCTCACTCCCTATTCAAGTTTTCATGTAATTATGGTGTTTGAATTAACTGGCCATACAAATTAAATTAGATAGTGTCTACAGAAAATAAAACTTTTGTACCAAGTAAACATCCCTTCTTTTGGTCTCACTCAGAAGTTTAGGTTTTAAAATATAGGCACTATTATCCTTTACTCTGTATTCTGATTTACCTTAGTCCTAACCAGTTCAGCTTTATTCATATCTCTAACTGAAGTCTGATCAGTCTTTTTTATGGGGTAATGCTGACTTTCATAGCTGCAGAACTCTAGCTCTGAGTCTCAGGTGTCAGACAGGAATAAAAGTGACTGCTGTAAAAGCTTATAATCTAGGAACCTTTACAACAAGCCTTCCCCTGAAAATCTATGCTCTTGAATTACATTTTCAGAGCTTGCATATTACAGATGGTGTGCTGGTTTGAAACTGTTATATACCCCAGAAAAACCATGTTCTTTTAATCTTAATCCATTCTTGTGGGTCATGTATATTATTGGGTGGGATCTTTTGATTAAGTTGTTTCCAGGGAGATGTGACCCACTCTGTTGTGAGTGCAGCCTGTTACTTAGATGGGTATGTGATCCCACTCATTCAAGGTGGTTCTTAATTAGTTTACTGGAGTCCTTGAAAGAACTAACACTGAGAACAGAGAGTTCAGATACTTGGAAGGCCAACACAGACATAGACATTTGGAGATGCTGAGCTAAGAAGTTAAATCCAGAGTTTGCCCAGAGAAGCTAATTGAGGGTCCACAGATGCTTACAGAGAAAGCCACTGGAATCCAAAGCTGGAAACAATGAACTGTTAGCAAGGACCTCAGACACCAGTCATGTGCCTTCCCAGCTAACAGAGGTGACTGAGATGCTGCCTTAAGAAGGTATCCTTTCCTTGGTGCCTTAGTATGGACATTTTTATGGCCTTAGAATTGTAACTTGTAACTTAAAAAAAAAAACCTTTGTGAAAGCCAATTCGCTTCTGTTATATTACATTCCAGCAGCTTTAACAAACCAACAGTTAATCCATATGAGTAAGGCATAATAATATCTGTCTTTTCATTTCTGGCTTATTTTACTGAACATACTATCCTCAGGGTTCATTCACCTAGTCGCTTGCCTCATAACTTCATTCCTTCTTGCAGCTGCTCAATATTCCATTGTATGCATACACCACAGTTTGCCCATCTGCTCATTAGTCAATGTACCCTTAGGCCATCTCCATCTATTGCAAATTGTGAATACTGCTGCCACAAACACCAGTATGTAAATGTCCATTCATGTCCCTGCTTTCAGTTCTTCCAAGTATATAGCTAATAATGGGGTTGCAGAAAAATGTGGCAACCTTTTACTTAGCTTTCTGTTTAACCACCACACTGCCATCCAGAGGGGCTGTACCCTTCTATTTCTCCACCAACACTGTATAGGTACATCTCTACCTCCACATTTTCTCCAGCACTTGAATCTTTCTTTTTATTTTTAAACATTTCACACACCATACAATCTGTTCCTGGTATAATCACATAGTTATGCATTCACCACCACAATCTATATGAGGACATTTCCATTTCTTCCCCAAAGAAATAAAAAGAAGAATAAAAATATAAAAAATGAAATAAAATAAAAAGAAGAAATAACAACACCAAGAATCCCATGCTCCTCCCTTATATCTCCCTCTTATTGATATTTAGACTTTGTACATTTAACAGAAGCATACTACAATATTACTGTTAACTATAGACCTCAGTTTGAATTGATTATATCTTCCATATATCATCCCATTTTCAACACCTTACACTGCTGATATTCACTTGTTCTCCCTCATGTAAACACATTCTTATATTTATACATTTAATGAGCATCACTGTCCACTCTAGGTTTCATTACATCAGATAGTCCCTGTCTTACCTTCTATCTTTCCTTCTGGTGTCATACATGCCCCTAACCTTCCTCTTTTAACCATACTCACACTCAGCTTTGTTCAGTGTATGCACAATATTGTGCCACCATCAGATATCATTGTGTTATCCCCTTCCGTATCTACAATCAGTCCTTTTGAACATTCTGTACTCCTTCAGCACCAAATGTCCAATCTCCATCATCTTTCTATCTCCTGACAACCTGTATTCTCAAGTTTAACTCTCAAAGTTCACTCATTAATATTATATATAATAAATATAACATTTATTATATAGTTCATATTAGTGAAACTTTATAGTATTTGTCCTTTTCTTTCTGGCTAATTTCACTGAGCATAATGTCCTTAAGTTCATCCATGCTGTTGCATGCATCATGGCTTTATTCTGATATATCATATTTTATGTTTTCCTCTTTTTATCCTTTCTGATAGTCTTCATTTCTACACCATTATCTAGACCTCTCTCTCCTGTCCTTTCTTATTTGCCTGTCATGTTTCCTTTGTATTTCTTGTATAGCAGGTCTCTTGTTCACTAACTCAGTGTCATCTGCCTGAAAATATTTTAAGCTCTCCCTCTTTTTTGAAGGACAGTTTTCCCAGATATAGATTTCTTGGTTGGCAGTTTTTTTTCTTTCAGTATCTTAAATATATCACCACTGCCTTATCACCTCCATGGTTTCTGTTGGAAAAGCTACACATAGTCTTATCAAGCTTCCTTTGTATGTAATGGATCACTTTCTCTTGCTGTTTTCAGAATTCTCTCTTTGTCTTTGACATTTGGCAATCTGATCAGGATGTGTCTTGAGATAGGTATATTCATATCTGTTTTGTTTGAGGTATGTTGTACTTCTTGGATCTGTAATTTTATGTCTTTCATAAGAGATTAGAAATTTTCAGTGATTATTTCCTCCATTATTCTTTCTGCCCCCTTTCACTTCCCTTCTCCTTCTGAAACACCCATAACACATATATTCATGTGCTTCATGTAATTCAATTCCCTAAGACCCTGTTCATATTTTTCCATACTTTTCCCTATCTATTTTTTTGTGTGTAGGATTTCAGATGTCTTGTCATCTAGTTCACTAATCTTTTCTTCTGCCTCTTCAAATCTGCTGTTGTAAGAATAAATCTCTATTGTATTTTTCATCTCTTCCATTGTGCTTTCATTCCCACAAGTTCTGCCATTTGTTTTTTCAAGCTTTTGTGTTTTTCTTTATGTCCTTCTTTATATCCTTTATCTCTTTTGCCATGTCTTCTTTATATCCTTTGTCTCTTTATGTCCTTCTTTATATCCTTTATCTCTTTTGCCCATATCTTCTCTCAACTACTGATTTGATTTTTGAATTCATTTTTAAAGTGTTATTTTGTTCCTTTGACTAGGCTATATCTTTATTTTCCCTAGTATGACTCATTTTTTTCCTGATGTCTAAGCATCTGATTTCCTTGATTAGTTTATTCTAGAGGTTGTTTTCATTGATTTATTGGTTGGTTTTTTCTCTATGTGTTCTTTGGCATTCATTCCAACTTATTCTATATCTCTAGCAAATCTTCTGTTAAATTGATCAGAATTTTTCAGTTTTTGTTTTTCTTGCCTTGCCTACATGAAACCTTTTTTGAGGAGATTCTCCCCAGATATGTTTGACCCTAATCAGATTTTCCTAGACAAGGCAGGCCCAGTTTCAGTAGGAGGGTGTAATCAGTATCAAGTTTCCCTGAGGGTGAGACCCAGCAGCTTGTCTGACTTTATTGTGGAGCCTCTAGATTTTGCACTTTTCCTATCCTGCCCAGCAGGTGGCACTTGCCAGCTCACTGCTTCCCATCAGTGTAAAGTGGTGTGGTCATTTTAATTTTCAGCAGTTCCATCAAGTGTGTGGAAAGACAGGCTAAGGTGGGATGCAATCTTAGGATGCTTCTGTTTCCCTGCCTCTGGGGTCTGAATTCTCTGAAGGAGGGCTACCACTTGAGCTAGGCTCCACCTCCACCCTTTTCTGGGTGAGATATGCCATTTAGGGAAATATCACTTGCATTAGACTTTTTACTTTGTCTCTCAGACCTATCTTAACTCTGCCCTTGCCTGGGTCAGCACTGACAATTAAAAATGTTTGAGGCCTTTCTATGCTTTTTTTCTTAAAGGGTAAGAGAAAAAAATAAAATAAAATCAGTCTTCAAAGCCAGTCCCCCAGCCTCCAAGAGGTAGAGTCAGTATCTGGCTGTCTGTGCCCCTTTTCTTGGGGCACAGCTCTTTTCCAATATTCTGAGCTCAGCTAACTCTAAAAGCCTCTGTTTATTTGTTCTTTATTCTTCATCAACCCCTTCTCCACTTTTCTGGGAGAGACCTCAGGGTTACTTTCCTGCTTTCTCTGGGTTTATCTGTACTCTGAGATAATCTGCTTGCATTCAGCAGTCCAAATTTGTTAATTAAAACTTCAATTGGAGCTTGGTTTAGCTGCCGTCCCTTTCTCCTAGTAGAAAATGCTTCTCTTTTGCCACAGGGAAGTGTTTCCAACAGCCTGTCATGCCAGTGGGGGAGGGGCACTAGCCTCCAAAGTTTATAGTTACAGTTCTGTGCCATAATATCAGCCCTTCCACCCATTCCAGACAAGTGGGCAATGTGTGTTCAGTCACAGATGTCCCTCAAACAGTTGTTCTGGACAGTTACTGCCTGTTTACCAGCAGGAAATAGTAAATATTCACTATTAGAAGACTAACTAAATTCCACACCTATCTATGCTGCCATATTGCCCCGCCCAGAAGCCTGCTTTGCTCTTTTAATATACTATTGGGTAGATTATATTTATGGACTTTTTTCATGTTAAACAACTCTTACAATCCTTCAAAAAATCTGTTTTAGGTTTTATTCATGCTATCCTCTCCTCTTGAAACCTTTCTTTCTTAAAACACTGAACTGAGGAAAGTATAATTAGATTGATCCTGACACTCCATTTAAAAGCTATAAGATGTTATAAAGTAACTTAATGAAGTGCTCTGCATTTCAAATTTCCTCTTTTAAAAATGTGAACAAAATTGTCAACCTAAAGGATGCATTGAAAATTAATGTCCATAATGTCTAGATCCTCATTTCCTGTCTCAAAATCCCTCCAGTCTCATCCTCAAATGCCACCTTCTTCATGAACTCATTCCTGATCCTTCAAAGTAGATATAATTTAACCTTTTTACATGAACAATTTTATTTACTTATATTATCTCTAATATAACAGTTTGTTTACTGCCATCTCTCTTCCTAGAGTGCACACTCTGATCATTTGAAATGAGGAACTATCTTGTATTCATATATACTGAATAGTTACTTGCAAATAAGGAACCTAAGAAATATGTCTCTATTTAACTGTGTAAGATTCTTCTATGGTGGAGAACAATAGCATGAATGTATTAATCTTAACTTTGTCCTAACCCTAGGAACATATTTGCTGACATTTAACATTGGCGTGGAAAGGAAGGGTAGAATGAAGATCACACAAGAAGATTTCCCCCCTTTATATAAGGGTTGGTATTGATGTTAAGTATTAGAATATCTTTTCAGGGAAGAGGAATATCTGTTTTATCTCTTTCAATATTAACTATTTAGGTATTTTATAGTTATTAAATGGATATTTACTGTAAGTATTTCGAACAACTTTGAGATAAGAAAGATTGATGTCAAATCTGTTTCCAAAGAAAGAAAATTAGGCATGAAAGTGTGGAAAAACTTCGAGTCTAAAGCAATGTACATTTGGGATGAGCAGTTCATTAGAATAGGAACTACCGAGGAGTACTTCATTTGGGTTCTGGGTGTGTGTACCTTTGTGTGTGTGTGTGTGTGTGGCTGTATGTGTTGAGGATGGGGCATGGCAGTGAGAAATAAAATAATTAATTATACTGGATAAATCTTGTTTTTGAGAAATTTGCAGTCTAATTTGAATAGAAAAACAAAAATGAAAACTTTACTTATATGAAGTGGCTTAGCAGAATGTTCCAAATATTAAGTGTGCTGGAGAACACAACACAAAACCCAATTGTTCACTTAGGGCAGAAAACCCAGAGGGCTGGAGAGTGACGCAGTAAACCTCTCACATATGTTGTTTGCGAGTCAGAACTTGGCCATATATTTTGTTTTTTGCTTAATGTAACACAGCTTGTAGTAAATGTTCAACACACCTTTGCTGAAATGAATTCTATCAAATTAAGGTGAGGAATGGAATAATGTGTACTTTGATAATTTTGTTGTCTTGCCTGTTCCCATAAAGGAGCAATATTTTCTCAAGATTCTAAATCACAGACCAGACTCGTTAGCTTGTTAACTTGAGATAAATGCCCACACTCTTTTTAAATGTAGTCAAATAAGCCATGGGCAAGAGTATATACTTGAGCATAAACACTAGCTGCGAAGGTAATGATCAATCTATCGTAAATGTAAATAAAGCTGAAGTAGATAGACCTTAGGGCTTGGCCATGCCCTGTTCAGACAGGCATTCTGAAGCTCAGACTCAGATCCCTACCCATACTCAAGTGGGTGAAAGTTCCAAACTGATGTTTGGTAGAGAACCACAAAAAGAGGGAGATGCAATGTTCTCATGAAGATACATACTTAATAAATTGATTTTTAAGTTTAAATTGTTTAAGTTTCTGGGAATTATTTTCTGATCCTATAATGCTCATTTTGTCCTCCAGCCCCTCTCCCTGACCTTTCAACGTTGTAAAATGTTGTCCTGTTGGTGAGGCCTTGATAGAAATAATGCCCACACCAGCTCATCATGATACGGGTGTGAAGCAAGCACTTTCTTTTCCTTATTGTCTGACTCTTAGTGGCACCAAAGGCAACAATCTAAATCTTGAAATTGACAGATATATAATCTGGAGATTCCTTAGAGAGCAGGGGCTCATTAAAAAAAGAAGAATCATAATTCAAGGATAATAAGCTTTTAATTTTTTTTTTCTGCATTGACAATGCAGCTTCAGCTTCCTGCTCAGAACTGACTTTACTTCATCATTTCCATTTGTCTCATGGAGGTCATAACATTAACAAAATAAATAAAGGAAAATATTTCAAATGATTTGTCTGAATGTGAAGTATGTCTTTCTGATGAGTGTTTTAGTTAATGTTAGCAATTGTTTATATTAACTCAGCAGGTCTAAAGCAGAGGTTGCAAATAACAGGTTGGCTGGCCAAATCAAGCCCAAAGATAGTATTTTATTTTGCCAAAGCATTAAAACAGGAAAAAAAACATCTTCAATTTGGAGAACCACTGGGTATGGAATGATGCTCTAGTTTGCATAGTTCATATGATTTCCTGATGTTTAATACCATGCATGGTATATAGACTTACTTTATGTCCCCTAAAACTGTTTTGAGTTTTTGATCCCTAATCTAAAGAAATAGATTTGAAAAAGATCTTAGCTGTCATTTAATTTTTTGTTATATGATATAATCATATCATTGTGATTATGATAATATGTGTATTATATAATTATCATTATATTAACAGATATTCTGATATGTTGTCATCCATCAAATATATCTGACTACTTACTTTCTGACAGACACTACAAGACACTGAGCCTAGCAGTGAATAAAACAAACATGGTCACTGCTACTGTAAAATCTGGTAGGGAAATTAAACATTGTTCACTACCTCCCCCCCTTAAAAACCCACATTGTATGCATGTGTGTGTGTTTGTGCATACATATATATATACATATGTATACATATATATGTACATATATGCATAAGTATATAAATACATTTGTATATACATAATTTTTGTTAATTGATTTTCCTTTCAGCAAACAGAAGTAATACTTGTACTGCATGTAACATAGCAGAGCAGTTTACAAAGGAAAATGAAATCATCTCTCCCAATGCCATCTAGGCTACCAAGGTAACCAAAGTTAACCTTTATTTGTTTATTTATATATTTATATCTTTATACATGAACATATAAATTATTTGTGAAATATGACAACAAATATACTCAAATTAGAATCATCAATGGATTCATACTTGAAATTGTCTCTGGAACATGTTTTAGTCACTTAATTTATTATGGATATGATTCTGGTTAAAAATATATGCTTTTTTAGTTTTCTTATTTAAATAGGCTCTATTAAACTATCATTTAGATATAATAAAATGCACCTATTTTAATCATACAGCTCTATGAATTTGACAAATATATATACCCTTGAAATCAGTACCACACTCGGGATATAGAATACTTCTATTATCCATTGCTCTATGCAGTAATCTTCCCTGCGTATTCCAGCTCCCTCCACTTTACTAAATTCTCATCCCTTTCTCTGTAAGTCAATTACACGACTCTGCTCTGACTGAGAACCCCTCCCAGTGCTGTGGTCTGGAAACTGCCACCAGGCAGAAAGCTGACACTATATATGGCTCAGCTAATTCATTGTCCTTTTCACAGAGATCATAGCCCTGCACTGCCTCTTCCTCAATACCTGAAAATAATTATTTTAGTCATTTTATTGTTCTCTCGTTTTTCATGCTGTAAGGGAAAGTTTGGACCAATTACTCTATCATGGTCAGGTGCAGAAATTGATCACAAATAGTTTTAATTCATGCCTATAGTCACAAAGTACCACTTATTATAGGTGTATGGCAATTTAATTTTTTATAACCTTATTGATGAGTATTGATGTTTCCTTTAAGTAAAATAGAAATAATAATAACACCTATCTCATAGAGTTAGTGTGAGAAACAAATAAGTTAATATATTGAAAATGCTAATTTTCTCTTTTCCATTGGAAATCAATAACTTTGTCCATGCCATTTTTTAGAAGATATTATTAACAGCTTTATTGAAACACATTTTGCATACCATATATCCACACATTTGAAGCTTACAATTCAGTAGGCTTAAATATTTTCAGAGAGTTGTTCAACCATCACCATAATCTAATTTTTTTTTTGCTGTGTTCCAGTAATACTTTCTTTATAGACACTGAAATTTGAATTTTTTAGTGGTCTTGGGAAGGGCCTGGACTTTTTTTTGAAAAAATTTTTTTTTTTTATTAGAGCCATTCAAGGTTTATAGAAACCATGCGGAAAGTATAGTGCACTCAATTATCCACCCCATCCCACACACAGATTTCCCTATTATTAGTAATTTACATTTGTGAGGTCCTTTTGTTATGATTAATGAAGCAATGTTATTATAATTATACTATTATCTATAGTCCATAGTTTACATCAGGGTTTACTCTTTGTGTTGTACAGCTCTAGGTTGTTTTTTAAATTTTATTGTGATAATATATAAGCAACTTAAAATTTCCCATTTTAACCACTTTCAAATATACAATTTAGTGGTGTGAATTGCATTCACAATGTTGCATTACCACCACCACCATCACTACCAAAACTTTTTTGTCACCACAACAGAAACTCTGTACCAATTAAGCATTAAATCTCTATTTCCTACCCGTGTATTCCCTATAGGAGTCATCTAACCTGTATTCTTGTTATTATGAATTTGTGTATTCTTATTTCATATAATTTGTGTATTATTATTTCATATAATAAAGATCATACAATATTTGTCCTTTTATGTCTGGCTTATTTCAATAAACATGATGTCTTTAAGTTTCATCTATGTAGTCACATGTATCAGTACTTTGATGTATCTTTTACATCGTAAATAATAGCCTGTTGTATGTATATACCACATTTTGTTTATCCATTCATCTATTAACGGACAATTTAGTTGCTTCCACCTTCAGGCAACTGTGAATAATGCTGTTAAGAATATTGGTGTGCAGATACCTGCTCAAGTCCCTGCTTTCAATTCCTTTCAGTATATACCTAGAAGTGGGATTGCTGGGTCACATACTAATTCTGTAATAATTTTTTAAGGCATAACCAAACTGTTTCCTATAGCACCTGTACCATTTTACATTCTCACCAAGAATGTACAAGTTCTTGTTACTCCAAATTGTTTCCAACACCTGTTTTCCATTTAAAAAAAAAGTAGTAGCCATTCTGGTGGGTGTGAAATGGTATCTCATTGTGATTTTGATTTGCATTTCCCTAATGGCTAATGATGTCAAGCCTCTTTTCATGTGTTTTGTTGCCACTTGTATATATTCTTTGGAGAAATGTCTATTCAAACCCTTTGCCCATTTTATAATTGGGTTGATTGCCTTTTTGTTTTTAAGTTTGTTGATTCTTTTAAAAATATATATATATTTATTTTATGTGTGTGAACAAGCTCTGGGAATTGAATCTGGGTCTCCGGCATGGCAGGCAAGAATTCTGCCTGCTGAGCCACCATAGCCCACCTAAAAATATTTTTATAGAATGGATTCCTAGACATTTCTTTGCTGAGTTATAGTTTGTGTGTCCATGTGTGTGTGTGTATGTGTGTGCGTGTGTATGTATGTGAAACAATTTGAAATTTAGCATAAGTTGTGAGCATGGTACAAAGAAATTTTCCACTGAAACATTTGAGAATTTGTTGCTTAAAGATATCCCAGCACCCATAAATACTTTAGTTTGTTTCACATAAATAAGGCCATTTTTCCACATAATCAGAATACAGTGTCATATTAGCATATGTGCCCTGACTCATTACTATGTTCTAGTCCTGATTCAAGTTTTGCCAGATGTTCCAATAATTCCCTTCATAGCAAAAGGATCCGGTTCAGACACTCTGGATTTAGCTAACATAGTTTAAAAAAATTCCCTTTTAATTTTGAATAGTTTTAAGTCATTTACTGATGTTTTTAAGATTACAGAGTAAATGTTTTATAAAATGTTACTAAATTTCGGTTTGTTTGGTGTTTCTTCAAGATTAGATTATGAATTTGATTGTTTGTCAGGAGTTTGACAGCAGTGATGTTGTTTTCCATTCTCACTGTATCTTATCATCTGTAGCATACAATTGTGATTTTCACCATAAATAATCTTATTCATGTCAAACATTTGACTAAAATGGTAGCTGCCAGCATCCTTTACTGTAAAGTTATTTTTTTTTCCCTTTGTAATTAATAAGAACTTTCTGGGGAGGCACTTGAAACTATGTATATAACCAATTATTTTCCATATCTTCAATTCATTTTTATATCAGGATGGACACATGATTTTCATTTTTATTCAGTGGATTATAGTCCATGTCTATCATTATTAATTTTGAATCCCAGATTGCTTCAGATTTACTAGTGGAAGACCCTTCCAGCTGGCTTTTTAATTTTATTTTACTTTGAAATGTATTCAAACTTACAGGACAGTTCCAAAAATATACAAACCCATACATAGTATTACAATGTATCCCTATGCACCCCCACTCCCAGATACCAAGATTCACCAATTTTAACTTTTTTTTCACATGTACTGTATCTTTCTATCTATCCATCTTTCTCTCTATATTTATCAATCCATTTTCTGAACATGAGTGTAGATTATATGCATCATGATCCTTGTATGTATAACACTGCCATGTATACTTCCTAAGAGCAAGGATATTCACTTATATAACTACCTTAAGTGGAGTTATCAAGTTAAAAGCTTTCAGTCTTTATTCCAATTTTTTGTATGTCCCAAAAATATCCCTTTGAGACTTTTCTCCTCACTTGCTAGATCTTGTCCAGGATCATATATTCCATTTAATCGTCATTGTCTCTTTAATTGCCTTTTATTTTATTTTATTAATTGTGGGGACACATATACAATGTGAACTTTTCCCATCTCAACCACACTCAAGCATATCATTCAATGGGATAAATAACATTCACAACATTGCAGTATTCTTAGTACCTTTCATTACTAAAACTTTCCTGTCTCCCATGTTTGAATCCTATACCCATTATGCATAAACTCCTCATTCCCCCCAGCACCCTCCTGCCCCCCTGCCTGTACCTGACAACCTGTACTCTAAGTTCTTTTTCTACAAGCTTACAAATTCTCCAATATTGTATTTGTTGTTACTCTGGGGCTTTAATTGAACTTTCCTAAATCTATAACAATCTTGTTTGCACTGACACAATTTAACTTCAGTTGTATACCCAAACTATATTCTTTAGTTCCTCTGTCTTCCCTCCTTTATGTAGGACTTGTCAAAAATTACATGCTTGTACATTGAGTATAAACCACTGATTTATCATACATTTTATGCATTTTCCTTTTAGATCCTATAGTAAGTAAAAAGTGGAGTTACAAATCAAAATGCCATAGTATTGGCATTTATATTTACTCATATCATTATCCTCATTGGAAATCTTTATTTGTTCATGCAGCTTCAATCTATTGTCTACTGTCCTTTCATTTCAATCTGCAGAACTCTCTTTGGCATCTCTTGTAGGGCTGGTCCGGTGATGATGAATTCCCTCAGCTTTTGTATATCAGAGTGTCTTAATCTCTGTCTCATATTTGCAAGAGGTTTGCAGATATAGAATTTTTGAGTGCTTTTTTGTTTTTGCTCTCTGCACTTTAAATATATCTTCCCACTGCTTTCTTACCTACATAGTTCCCAATGAGAATTTGCTTCTTAATCTTATTGAGGCTCCCTTTTATGTGAAACATTGCTTCTCTCTCTATTTCTTTCTTTTTTTTTTTTTTTGCACAGGCAGGCACTGGGAATCAAACCCGGGTCTCCAGCATGGCAAGCAAGAATTCTACCACTGAGCCACCATCATGCTCCCCCACATTGCTTTTCTTTTGCAGCTTTCAGGATTCTCTTTATCTTTGGCATTTGACAGCCTAATTACTGTCATATCATACAAAGCATATGCTGTGGCATGGGTCTATTTCATTTTATTGTGTTTGGAGTTAGTTGGGCATCTTGGATGTGTATATTCACGTCTTTCATTAAATTTGGGAAAATTTCAGCATTATTTCTTTGAATATTCTCTCTGCCCCTTTCTCTTTTTCCTTATTCTTTTGGGACTCCCACAATTTTTATATCAGTGCACCTGATCGTGTCCCAAAGGTCCCTCAGGCTCTGTTCACTTTTGTTCATTTTTTCATCTTTCTGTTTCTCAAATTGAGTGATTTCAATTCCTTACCTTCAAGTTCACTGATTCTTTCTTCTTCCAGCTCCATTTTGCTGTTAAACTCCTCTAAGAAATCTTTAATTTCTGTTACTGTGATCTTTGCTCTGTTTCCTTTTCAGAAGTTTCATCTTTCTATTGAATATCCCACTTGTGTTTATCTATTATTTTCCTGATTTTCTTTATTTGTTGTTTATGTTTTCCTTTAGTTGTTTGAGCATATTTAGGACCACTTTTTAAGGGTCTTTGTTTTAGGTATGTTCCAGATTTGTTTTTCCTCATTGAAGGCTTCTATTTCTTTAATCTTCTCCTTTGCCTGGACTATCTCTTCCTGTTTTTTTATGTTTTCTAACTTTTTTTGAAACCTAGATATATTGATATTTTAATGTGTATCACTGAAATCAATATTCTGTGGCATCTCTTCCTAAAGTTTATATCTAGCTAGTGTTATGACAGGTTTTTCATGAATGTCAGGAGCTAATAAAAATGAATAAATAGATAGATAGATAGATAGATAGATAGATAGATAGATAGATAGATAGATAGATAAAGTAAAAAACCTTCCCAAACTTAGCAAATGGAAATGTTCTTCTTCGGGGCTTATCCAAAAGTGTAGGAACCTCCCTGATCCTTTCAATGCATGCACGCGTTTTTTGTCCTGGGCACATACATGTGTAGCTGTAGGAATTCCCCCATTTGCATAGTAATAAATGTCCCCTCTTCCCTATGAAACAGTTTCCTCACAGACCCAGGCACTGCACTGCATTTCCCATGGCCAGTCATTCCTCACCCTAAGCAACATGATGTGACTATTCTCCCACAGTGTTCTGTAGGAGAACTCCCCAGGCTGCCTTTTACAGAAAGGACAAGCTCTGGGATGACAAATGTCTCAGGTCACCACAAGGCAACTGAGTCAGACATACATGCTCCCACCGTGCGCATGAGGTCCGCTCTGCTGCCTCTGAAACCAGCACCAGGGATCTATGTGGACACAAGGACTGGCTCCACACTGAGCTGGTAAGGGAATGGGGCAGGGGCAAGCCAGGGTGCCTGGAGAGTCTACTGCTTTTAAGGAATTTTTTCTTCATTTTACTTTACCTGTTACTGCAATCTTTTTTTATTTTTATTTTTCACATGGGCAGGCACTGGGAAACGAACCCAGGTCTCCACTGAGCCACCGTGGCCCGCCCTACTGCAATCTTCTAACTGTTTTCTAAATCCCTGAGAATGATGTTTCTTCCAGTTCTTGCTGATTGTACAGAGCTTCTGTGGGAGATTAGAGTTCTGAAGGCTCTCACTCTGTCATCTGGATTGGGGCCTGACTTCTTTCCTTTAGACCTACGCCCATCATTATTGGAACACTTAACTAACTTCTGACACAATGTGCTCCAGGATCATCTTGTTCTTTTTCTGCCCCCGCCATGGAATGAACGACTTCTCCAGGGATCCCAGGGCTCTTTTCCATGATATGAATGGTCTTTGAAGCCATGACCTGGGGGCTGTGTTTATTGCTATTGAGTTGTCACTACTCCCAGGCCTTCTACTTAGACAAAGCTAGAGAATATATGTGTATGTATACTTACCTATAAATATGCATATTAATAGTTATATATTTTTAGTTTTTATTTCTATCTATAATTTTTTTTTATAAAAACGTCATTTCATAGTGTTATCCTCATTTCCAATCTAACACTTTAGAGTTCATTCTAGAATTCTCTCTTTCCATATTTGTAATTACCTCTGCAACAGTTAGGAACATGGATTCCATTATCTTTGATCCACATTTACCTACTTGACCAACATCCTATAGTGACACCCTCCTTATTGCATTTGGACTTTGAGTCCATATGCTTCACCACCTCCTCTGTGGATGCCTTTTTTCCCCCTTGGGCTCTAAAACACTTCATCCTGAGCCATCCCTGCCCCTTGTGTGGATTCTGTCCTCAATCTTCATGGGATTTGGCACTCCATGCAATAAGCCCCTGCATTTGGTCACCCTCTCCATCCTATTCAGGTTCTTCACAGAGCTGGCAGCTTTCCTCATAGATGACCTCCATGCCAGTTTGGAACTATTACATACCCCAAAAAAGCCATGTTTTAATCTTGATTTAGTCTTGTGGGGCCAGACCAATTGTTTAGGGTGGAAAACTTTGATTGGATTGTTCCTATGGAGATGTGACACACACAGCTTTGAGTGTGGCCTCTTGATTAGATGGAGGTATGACTAAGACTCCGCCCTTTCAAGGTGGGTCTTGATTAGTTTTACTAGGGTCCTTTTAAAAGGAAGCATTTTAGAGAAACCTCAGATGCAGATGCTTGGAGAACATTTGCTTCAGAGCTGACAGAGACATGGATGTTTGGAGATGCTTGCAGTGCTGACAGAGCAGATGCCTAGACACAGGCAGAGTCCAGCAGACATCGCCATGTGCCTTCCCATGAGGTGCTAAGCAAGCCAGAAGCCAGAGTGGTGTCCCAGAGGAGCTAAGGAAGGCCCACAGCACTTAGAGAGGAAACCACTGGCATTAGAAGCTGGAAGCCACGAACCAGGAACAAGAACCAGTAGACACTAGACACTTGCCTTCCCATGTCATGTGACAGACATCAGCCTTTCTTGAGTCAAGGTATCTTTTCTCTGGATGTCTTGGTTTGGACTTTTTTTCTGGCCTCAGAACTATAAACTTGTAACATAATAAATTCCCCTTATAAAAGCCATTCCATTTCTGATATATTGCATCCTGGGAGCTTTAGCAAACCAGTGCACCCTCTTTATTCTGTTTCAACTGAGACACAGCACTTGGCATCAATGTAATTCCTCTAATCCCTAGCCTGGACTCTGACCTTTCTCTGCCCCACTAAAAGGCTTTAGGAATGAAATATTATGAAGAGAAGATAAGGGAAGAGAACATAGAAACAATTATTATATGTATTTGATTTTTAATATCAACCATTAGATAACTTTCCTAAAATATGCAATTTACAATTCCATCAAACATATATAAAAGCCAACATTTCTACTGAATAGAATGTTGGATGTTAGCATTTTAAAACTTTCTTTTCTGTCTGATAAATGAATATAAAATGATGTCTCTTTATTTTATTTTCATTTAATTGACTACTAATGAGGTTGAACATGTTTCTTTAGGATTTTGATTTGTATCTCTTCTTATCTATTTTTCTATCAGACTATTATTACTTTCATGTTTATAGATTTTAGAATATTAATCATATATATGACAAAATTATTTTCTATATTTTGCTCTGGACCTTTATTTTGGCATCTTTTTATAATTTAAAAAATTTCAGTGGTTAAATCTATCACTGATTCTTCTTACAGATATCTTCTCATCCCAAGGTTTACAGATATTCTCTTACATTTTATTTTAATATTTTAATTATCTTTTACATTTAGATTTTAAGCTACCTAGGAATTAATTTTATGATATGAAATAGTGCTTATTTATTTTAGATGAATTACTAATTATGCCAGTACCACCTATTAAAGAAAGAATCTATTTTTCAGTAAATTAAGATGTCACTTTTGTCATAAATTAAATTCTCTGTATGTACTTGAATATATTGGTAAATGTTGGTTTTATTTCATTGACCTATTTGCCAACACTGTACTTACATCTTTATTTTGGTAGCTTTATAATAACTTTAAATTATCTTATGTGGCAAATCATCCTTTATGATTCATTTTCCCTCCTTTTTTTTGCAATTTTTATTCATTTGGTCTTTCATATGAAATTTAAAATGCTATTAATAGTAGCAAAAGCAATTATATCAATATTGTTTTTCTAATTAGAATTTTACTAAATTTATATATTTAATTTAGGAAAGATTACATTTTAAAGATATTTTCTGTCCACTTTTATTCTTGGCTTTGAATGCCATTCTATCTAACGCCAATATAACTCACTTATTTTTTTTCCTTTTACATATTTGCACTGCAATTAACTGTCTTTCTTTTAACTTTATCTTAGATGTACTTCTTGTACCTCTACATTGGCTGGATTTTGTTTTATAATCCAATTTATATAAGTGAATTACTACTAATAATGTTAAGCAATATTCCTTATTTTAATTAAAACCATCCTAGGAAATGAATTTTAGAATCAGATGTCAGAAAAAAATAAATATCATTAATTATATAAGATTACTTTTTATTCTTTTTCTGTTAATGCTGAAATTAGCCATTCAAAAAGTTCATGGGAATGACATAAGTAGGTAGCTAATCTTTCTGTCTGATTTTACCGATCAGTGAAATTTTTTGTCTAAATCTTGGACTCTCAGATGCAAACCCTTTTGATTCTCATCCTTCAAATTTCCAATATCAAGGAATCTTTCCTGGGGGTTATTTCTGATAATCAATTGTTGGCTTTCTTCCTAAAACTTTGATTCCTTCCCATAGTATTTTGTACTCTAATGCTCATTACACATTCAAAGTAGCACTAACAGTAAGAGACAATTAAAGAATATTAAAGCTCTAATTATTTCTGGTAAAGAGTATTAAATGGATTATATTTATTAGATTAAAGCTTTGATTATTAGTTTTACTTGATGATGGACCTCATTCAGGAAAAGAAAATGATCATTACAGATTGCTCCAGTTCAGATTAAATACATATTTAAGGAAATAAATAATGCCATCTTTTATGGTACTACACATTCACCTCTGGTTTCAGTACATTGTACTATGACAAAGGAGAAATAGAGGTACTCATATATCAAATGAGGTTTTTAGACTTCCTCTATAGGAAGATTTTTTAAAACAATGATTGCTTGGAATACTAATTTGAAACTCCCTTTTGCTTGCAAAATGAAAGATAGTCATTTCATTGATCTTGGATTCAAAGGAATTATGCACTGTGGAATGTAAATGGTGAATGTGAAAGATGTAAGACTCCAGCTGGCACATGTCTTGTGTTTGGAAATTATGGAAAAGATTGGGATATATTCCTTGTCCATCTTTTTACTAAAACAACTTTCCCTAAGTATCCCATATAACCAGAAAAATTATCCGCATTAAATTCAAATGTATCTTTACCATTAGCTTTGTATCCTGTTGGAGATCAGATTCCATAGAGTTTTCCTAGCGAGACTGTAAGGGCATCTGCCAGACCATGAGCTCTTTGGAGCAGTGATTCCTGGCAGATCTTTGGGGCTTAACTCTTGATTGCATTGATTTGTAGGCTTTCTTCATTTCTAAAATAAGCATATAAGGTTATTGAATTCCCCTGCACTGCTTTAGCTGTATCCCACAAGCTTTGATATTATCATCCAGTTAAAAATATTTTCTATTTTCCAAAGTGATTTCTTCTTTAACTTTTTAACATTATTAAAACATTGATGTATTACTTCAATTTCCGTAGTTGTGGCTTTCCCAATTTTCTTTATGTTCTCCGAGTCCTGGTTTAATTGGCAATTACCTTAAGGGAAAGGCAGTGTTCAGAAAGTTGAGGTAACCTCAATGACTTTTTCCTTTCTCCTAGGTCTTGGTCTGAAATCTAGACTCTCAGCCCCTGTGATGACTTTAAACAGACTTTTTTTTCAAAATCTGTTTTTCTAGTTGTTCTTAATAGGGAATATGATTCTGCTGTAAACTATTCCAACATATCCAGAGATGGAAGCGTTTTTTCCCCTTGGAAATTTCCCTAGTCACTTTTTTTTTTAGTGTGATTTTTTAAAAACCTTTTAATTGTATAATATAACATATATACAAAGCAAAGAAAAAAAAAGTCAATAGTTTTCAAAGCACTCTTCAATAAGCAGTTACAGGACAGATCCCAGAGTTTGCCATAGGCTACCATTCCCTCATCTCAGATTTTTCCTTCTAGTTGCTCCAGAATATAGGAGGCTAGATGGAATCAATATTATCATTACAATTGACTTTGTGTGAAAAATAATGTATATACAAAAAAAGCAATAATTTTCAAAGCACAGCACAACAATTAGCTGTAGAACACATTTCAGACTTTCATCCCTGGATGTCATGTCCCACATAGTGAGGAGAACAATGATTTGACTTACAGAGTTGCGCTTCGAGAGAGTGCAACCACATCTGAGCAACAAAAGAAGTCCTCCATAAGTAACTCTTAGGCATACCTATAGGTAGGCTAAGCTTCTCTGCTACCTACATAAGCTTCACAAGAGTAAGCCTCAAGATCAAGGGCTTGGCCTATTGATTTGGGTGTCCCTAAAGTTTGACAGAGGAATCAGAGGATTCCTTAATCATTAAGTTTAGTAGTTCCTATTTTTTCTCCCATCCCTCAAGGGACTTTGTCAATACTTTTTGATTATCTGCTTAAGATATTCTAGGATGTATCCAGGCATTACATTAAGCTATGCAGGATTAAAAACACTCATTCTTGTTCTGGGCTCCCTGTGTTTCAATTGTTCAAATGAGCTACCCAGACAGGTTGAGTTAGGTTATGTGCTACAGAAAATTTAGGTTCCAGACAAAATAAACCTTTCTTCCTTTGGTCTCAAAGAGTAGGTGAGATTCTAAAACATAGACAATGCCTTCCTTATCCCTGTGTTCTGAATTACCTCAATCCCAACCTAATCAGCTTTGCTCTTATCTCTAAATACCAGGTTATACATATATAAAACAGCCTCCCATGATCCAGAAATAATAATTACCACTCTAGACTAAGTGTGTCTGCTATAAGAGTTTAAAATCTAGGCCCCTGTTTCCTTATAAGCATTTTCTAAAGGAGACCATACAATAATTTTTCTTTTGTTTCTGGCTTATTTTGCCTCACCAAATATCCCACAGGTTCATTCACATCATTGCATGCCTCATGACTTCGTTCCTTTTTGTAGCAGAACAATGTTCATCTTATGTTTACACCATTGTTCGCTAATCTACTTCTCAGTCGGTGCATCCTTCAGCCACCTCCATTCATTGGGCATCATGTATAATGCCCAAAGTCCACAGTCCATCAACACTATCAAGTTTAAACAATTCCATTGTTTCCAAAAGAAAGATAACCAATAAACATGCCCTTCTGAAATAGGACATCTAAACTTCCCCTTTACTCTTGTCCCTCTCCCAATCATTTACCCCTGCTGTTGTTGTTGTGGTACTGCTGATGCTATTCCATTATAACTGGAGATGGAAGGTTCAGTTGATGCATTTTAAAAAACCCTTTTATTGTTGAGCTTAATACAAAGACAGACCAAAACACATGTAATCGCAAATTCAGCTTAACCAACTGCAGTAAGTTGAACACCCTTTTAACTTCCACTCACCCATGTAGGATTGATTCTAGCAGGCCAACAAAGAATTCCACCATGGTTTCCCTTACAATCTCAACCCCACCCCCTCCCTCCCTTAAAGAGTAACCTCTGTGCTAACTTCTGTGGTGAACACTTCTTCATAATTTTGTCATCAAGTGTTCATCCCTAAATGTCACAAAATTGTGACATAGTAAACTAAATAGTTTACTCTCCCTCTCACTGTCTATTTTCCCTTGCAATTTATTTGTTAAAGAAACAGAATCATTTATTTGGAGAATTTCCCACAGTCTGGTATAGTTTACCAAGTACCTCTGTATATTCTGTATATCAGTAGAGGCTTATATAGACTTTTGGCAAGACTATTACATAGTCTGTATGATATTAAGAACCAATGATGATTGTTCCTTAGATCATTAGATTAATTACAAATCATTAGGTGATTCTAATGAATCGTTAGATTCATTGAGAGTTACAAAGATAGTAACATTCCAATTTGACCATTTCTTCTTGATTTATTTGTTGGAATACTTCTCTGAAGAGAAATTTCTCCTTCTCTAGTATTTGGTTACCTGAAGACATAGTTTGAATAAGAGAGACAGGATAAATGTCTGATTCTTTACATCTATTTTCTCATGATCAAAGAGCTATTGCATATATCTTTCAAAGGTGATCAATTAGGATTTTATGTTTCTTTTGTTTGTTTGTTTTGTTTTATTCTGATATCATTATGTACTCATGAATTTAAACACCTTTTATGTTATTATCCTATTGGTATTATCCTTATTGACCAGTGTGAGCCCCTTCAATTTGGCTTTATATGAACAGTCATTGTTTTAATAGCTTCCTTGACATTTAGTATATTGCAGTTTTTCTTGAGTTATCTTGCACATTTTCTTGCTCAATCTTGGAATCAGCCACATCTAGCCACAGGAATATTAGCGAACCTAGCCAAGACCGGAAGCACTGCCCAGATGGTCCATAAACTTGTGAACAATAATAAATTATTATTCAGCCTCTTAGTTTGGAGTGGTTTGTTATACAGCAATAACTATTGTCATAGAAGTTAAGCATAAAGATAATAACAACTAAAAAGTAAACTCACATAGAGAAGGAATCCACAAACATCAAATATTAATTTCAAGAGAAGAGAATAGAGACAATATCCTGACAGGATGATTTAAGAACTATTAGGACAATATTTGCCTACATTAAAAACCTCAAGTCCTTATATGAAAGAGTTCAGCTTTTGTAATAATAGAACCATAGAGACAAGAGAAAATTCTTTAAGTTTTCAGAGGGAAAAAAAGAGGTTTAACTTCCCAGGAACAAGTACAAGAGCGGCATTAGATAGCTCATCAACAGCACTGGCTATACTATACGACAATGGAATAAATTGTAAATGGTGTGTGTGTGTGTGTGAGAGAGAGAGAGACAGAGAGACAGAGAGACAGAGAGACAGAGGGGCAGAGAGAAAGGGAGAGAAGGATTTACCTTAAAATTATATAGTCAACTAAATTATGCATCACCTATGGGAGTAAAATCAAGGCATTGTTAAATATGGTTAGCCCCAGAAAATATGCCTCCCTTATCAGTTAAGAGTGAACTCCAGTAAAGCAAAAAAGAAAATCAGGAAGAAGTAATGCCCAGAATGCAAGAAATGCTGAGAGTGAAGGAAATCCCAACTGTGGTGGAATTGGCAATAATGAAACTGGTCTATGAAGTGATTAGTCCAAACAAGAGCAGAAAATTGGATGGTTCCAAAGGAATATAATTGCACAAAATGGCAATTATAAATTCTGGGAAAAATAAAAAGCATTGTGAGAAAGATATTGTCCACTTATGACTCAAATTAATATGTGGTATGATTTTGAGATGTTGATAGACTTATCACTGTTCATCCAATTAATTATTTAGGCCAGAAATCTGGCATAATTCCCTTTCTTTCATTTCCAAAATATAATTCAATAATAAGTCTTTTCAGTTCTATATCCAAAATCTAGACTTTTGCTCAGTTTACTATTATCCCTTTAGTTCAGCCTATCATATTTTGCTGGAATTATTGCAACACCACTGCAATTGTGTGTATTCTATTCTTCATATGCCACAAGTTATCGTAATATAAATTAGATCACCCCATATCCCATACATTTAATGCTTGTATTTAATGGTTTCCCATACATTTGTTTAATAAAACCTAATTTTTTTTAACCCTGATCTATAAATTTCTACCTGTTCTGGTATTTACTCAGGTCACCAAACTTGTCACTTTCCCTTTGCTCAGGTGATGACACACCATCCTCACTGGTTTTCTCCTAAAATACACCAAACCTTTATTTGCTTCAGAGTCTTTAAATAGCCTCCCTCTATCCGACTGGGGGGCTTCTCCCCCCTCCTTGGTATAATTGCTCTTCTTTTTCTCATAGAGTCACCCTCACCCCCATAATTCCATTTAGTAAGTCAGTGCCCTGTTGATACTTCTTTGTATTTTAGTTCTCTTATCTGAAAGAAGTTACATATTAATTAATAATAATAATTCAAGAAATATTGTAAAGATTATATGAGTTAATACATGTAAAAGGCATAAAACAGGAGTCCGAAAACTTCCTTAAGGGATTGATAGTGAGTGTTTTAGATTTTGTAAGTCACATATGATCTTTCTCTCATATCTTTGCATGTTTGTTTGTTTTTTACAACCCTTTGAAAATGTAAATTCAGCTTGAGTTTATTAACTGCGCAAAAACAAAATACTAGCTAGATTTGTCTGTGGGCTGTAGATTGCCTGCCTCTGAAATATTTTCATGTGCTGATTAAATGCTAGTAATTATAAATTGCATAGAATATTTCAGTAATTTTTCTGTTTAATGTTTTATAGCTTCCATTAAAATTTAAACCCCATGAGGGAAAGGGTGTCCTATCATGGTAGGTAAACACATAGTAGGTGCTCAATACCAATCAGTGAAAATGAGGCAGATTATTCAGTATATGATATTGCGATGACTGATTAGCTTTTTGGAGGATGAACCAGAACCTGATCCCATTCCTTACTGAAAAATAAAATCTAGCTTAATCATTGGATTAAAGTTAAAAACAAAAGTGCTAGAAGAGAACTGAAAGATTACAAAAAACTCTTAGAATAACAAATGTTTTCAAAGAATATACAATACTCAAAATTTGTAAGGAAAAATCTGATTACATAAAAATACTGCACGATAAAAAACAATAGCTAATTCAAATGACAAATGATCAACCATAAACTGGATAGTATTAGCAGAATGTCTGTAATATAGTCAGTAGTACAGGGTACATATTGGTGAGTGTCTGGAGAAATGGACCTTTTCATATACATATAGTGAGATTGTAAATTGATATAACCTCTTTTGTTAGCCAGTCATAGTAGCTGCTGAGCTTAAACATAGTCTTTGAATGAGACCTTCTATATAGCACAATACTATACTTATTTGTATTTGCAGAAGCTCATCAAGATTTGTGCAAGAATGCTCACTATACTATGATTTATTCAAGCAAAAAGGCAGAAACAATTCAAATGTCCACTGTAGGAACTCTCTGTAGGTAAATAAATTATGATGCCTCCATATGATTGATTGTTACACAACCATTGAAAAGAATGAAGTAGATCTAGATGCCCACTGATATAGAATTAGATATAGAATTACGTGGAATTAAGTTTAAAAAGCAGAAATCAGTGGAACATATATAGACTGTTTCCAGTTTTCAAAAGCTGTATATGTGTATGAGATTTAAAATGGTTACTGGCTCTGGGGTAAAAGAACTGGGGAGAAAGGCCCTGGTATGAGAAGGAGGCTTATTTTTGCTGTATTCATTTCACAATTGTGTTTCTTTTCTTTTTTTCTTTCTTTCTTTTTTTTTTTTTTTTTTACCACGTCCATGTATTAGCTTTCAAGTAAAAACAGAAAATGGAGGAGGTGGAGGAGGAGGAGGAGGAGATGGTATTTTTCTTAAAGAATATTTATACATTGGAAGAACAGTCTAAGCATTTTAAAAATTCTGGCATAACAAGTTCTTATAAAAACTTACTTGATCTTTGAATTACTTGAAGTTCTCAGCATAATTCTTCCCCATTCTGCCACTTGCTAATTTGCTATTTCCTCAGGGTTTCTAACAGATGTTTTCTCCCAGGAAGATTCTTGACTATTTTTCTTTCTTTATTTACCTTTAAATAAATATTTGTGTCTGTAATTTGATTTTCATCCATATCTAAAGCTGAAAATTATCATTTAAAAGTGTGGTGAGGTGAACAGGGAAAAAAAAACCAAACCCATAGAATTGTTTAGCACAAAGAAAGAACACTAGTATAAATTGTGAACTATAATTAATAGTATAATTATAATAATATTGTTTCATCAATTGTAGCAAAAGTAACACTTTAATGAAAAATATTAATAATAGAGAAAACTGTGGGTATGTGTGGGAGGTATATATAGGAACTCAATATTATTTGCATGATTTTTCTGTAAACCTACAATTACTTTAATAAAAAGAATTTAAAAAGTGAATCTGCACAAGGGCTATTATCATAATTCATATATACTGCTAAAATATGTATATATGAATTAATTTTGAATAAAAAATTTATAATCAGAATAATGGTTGTAGTAAGTGAAACTAATTAATTTAGAAACAGCTTCAGTCTGAGCTTCTCTTATTTTACCAGTTTAGCTACTTAGTTATCTCTTTTTGCTCCCCGGTTATCTAAAATTTGGCAAATGCTGTGTCAGAACCGTAGTTTCATGTAATAAATCTAATTTAAATTTATCACTTTTCTGTAGTTAATTTCAAACTGAAAGGATCTCTAACAAAAAGTTAGTTATGGGAGAAGAATTCTTTTGTTTGTCAATTTATGTTTTACAAGAAGAGCTCTTGAAATGTACTGGCATATATTCTAGAAGGAAAATGCATCTCCAGGACTTTACTACCTGTATGCTTTTTCTTTTGGATCTTTATTCCCTCTCTTTCTGAACTCCAGCTCTGCCTTTTTTTTTTTTCCCCATGCATGGGCAGGCACGGGGCATCGAACCCAGTTCTCAGGCATGGCAGGCGGGAACTCCACCTGCTGAGCCACCATGACTCACCCTAGCTCTGTCTTTATATTTTCCTTGAATACTTATGTTTAGATAACTGAGAGCAATTCAACCATGACATTTCTAAAACCAATATATTTACGTTTTTGTCCAAAACATACTCATTCTCAATCTTGATTTAAAGGGTCATCATCCACCTAGTATCATCACTAGGAAATTTAGTTTCCCTTAATTCGATCTTGGTCCTCTTCCTCAACACCTGTTTGCAAATTCTACTAATTCTCCCTACTCTGTATCTCTTGAATCCATCTTCTCCTCTCCATGCTGTATGCCATTGTTTTAGTAAAGGCTCCATCCTCTCTACTGTCTAGACTGGAGAAAAGCTTTCTTCCTATTCTCTAGATTTTACTCATTATTCAAGTGCTGTTTCACATATTATTTCATTTTTTTCTGTGAAGATTTCACTAATCCCCAGGCATGTATTCAGTCATTTCTTTCTCTGTGATGTCATAATTAATGTTTTAAATAAATGTTTCATGTGCCCACCTACTCCAATAGACAGTGTGTCTGTCCCTCAGAAAGAGAAATGATGCACTATTTATTTCCTCCGTAGCCTTGCTGTAGTGTTTGTCATGTGGTAAAGCCTGAAAAATGTTGAATGGATGGAGGAATGATGTAATGGAATAGGAATGATCACCTCATTCGGTGTATGGTTGTAGGGTTCAGGAAAGATGGCCACACCCCACATTTGGTCCATCAACAAATCCTGTTGGCTCTACTCAAAGAGTGTATCTAGGATTCAAGTATTTCTCAACATCTGCACCGCTTTAGTCACTATCATCTCTTGACAGGTCCATGCAGTCATCTACCAATTATTCACACTGTTTCTTAACATTTCCTTATTCAGTTTGTTTTCATTGTAGCAGCTCTAGTAATCCCCCCACCACCAAAAAAAAAAACCTTAAATAATGTCACTTTTCAGCACAAATCATCTAACGACCCTCATTTCACACAGGTTATGAATCAAATCCTTGCAATGACCCACAAGGACTTCGTCCTATGGACCGTCTTTCCATTCTTGAAACATGCCAGGAGAGATGCTTCTTAGAGACATTTACTCTTATGGGCATTTGGCTGATCTCTCTGCCTACAATGTGCTTCCCCAGCCATCCACATGATTTGCTCTCTTTCACTGCTCTCAAATCTTTGCTCACTTTCTGCCTTGTTTCTTCATAGATCAAATCTGTATCTATATTTTATCTATATAGTGATATAATCCATATCTACATATGGTGAAATATAATATTAAATAATGTTAAATTGTTATTTATAAAATGTCAAATAGTTATTACAAACTAAATTAGATTTTTTATTATTGTCTTTGCAGGTTGTTCAATGCCTTGAGACTATAATGACTGGTGGCTGGAATCCAACTTGCCTTCTCTTGTCTGTCTTGGGCAGAGAAGTGGCACCTTTTCTCTGGTAGGCAGGTGACCACTAGACATGCATATGCATGTATGTGAGCATGTGTGTACATGTGTGTATTAGTGGAGAGAAGTGAATTCCTAGAGACAGATAGGAATTTATCAACCATGACTGGACAAAATAGTGAAGAAGATGGACTTTTTCTCCCCTCCCTTCTACACCCAACCCCATTCCCCCAGGAGAAACACTTGCCGAACCAGTGAAGGAATCACTGCAGGGGACATGGTGTGCTGGCTGTGATTACATAAGCCAGCAATAGCAATGACAAGGCTTCTATGTCGCTTGAACAGATATCCCAGACTTTTTTTCAAGGAAGTAATAATGATCAGGCCTGAACTTCAGATAGAGAACATTCTCACGGAATTGAAAATGTCTAGGAGGAATTACAAAGCCACTACAGAGATGGGCAGGATGAGGGTTCTGTGCAATTTAATTTGAATATTAAACAAGAAGTGGCTTCACTTTATACTTCAAGCTGCTAAGGCAAGACAGATCAGGAATAGAAATAAATGAAAACAATACAAGAAGGAACCAAAAGAAATTATTTAATAAAGACAGAAGTAGGTGTTAATGAATCATACAACAAACATAAAAACAAAGAGAAACTCTTATAGAATTTGTATATAAATATGTCTTGTTTCTTTGAAGGGAAAAGAAAAACAATTAAATAGATAACTTACTGCCGTCTTACTTTCTTAGCTGCCAAAATAAATACCATGCAATAGATTGGCTTAAACAATGGGAGTTTATTGGCTCATGGTTTAGAGGTCAGTAGGAGACGTCCAAATCAAGGTGATGATTTCCTCCTGAAGACTGGCATTCTAAGCTAGCTGCTGGTGAGCCTCGGCCCTTGGCTCCTCCGTTAGGTGGCAATGCATCTGAGGCCTCTCCTGGCCTCTCCCCTCTTCCAGGTTCTATTGACTTTCAGCTTCTGGCTGCTACCTCCGGCTTTCTCTCTCTCTTTGTGCCCTTTCTTTTAACACCTTAATGACCCATCCTGATTTAGGTGGCTGAAGTAACTTCATCAAAATAGTCTTATTTACAAGGGATCTCATTGACAGGAATGGATTAAGCTTAAAAACATGTTTTTCTGGGATACATAGCTCCAAACCACTGCACAAACTGAACAAGAATAAAAGAGGATACATAAATGTACAAACTTAGCCATTAGAAAGGAAATAATCAATAAAAAGTAATGAAATAGGATTTATTTGAAAAGCCAGCTGCATAAGGACATTTTTAAATAAAACATTGAATACCAAAAATGCTTAAAAAGAAATAGGAAACCAAAATAGGCCAATACCAAAGGAATAAATCGAACACTTTTTTAAAGCGTTGGAAGATTCCGTGGTATGGTCAGGGGTGCTTCCTAAAATGTTGTATGTAATCAGCATAATGCTAATTCCTAAATCTGACAGAGAGCATCTGAATTAGTTCCACTAATTATTGCTTATATTTATTTAGCACATGCTTTTTTTCTAGATTGTTTTAGGGCCATATACACATATTATTTTATTTAATCTTCATGAACTCTGAGTTGATTACTATAGATTTCCTCCTTTGAAAGATACAGGAAAATGAAAAGCAGAGGGTATGAAATTACATGGCCAGAATTTGAACTCTGGAACTCTGATACTAATGTCTGGGCTCCTAACCACTAAGCCAGAGTGCCTCCCTAATGCTAATGAGGCAAAAAGGCTAAATATAATGATTAGAAAACATAATCCAAAAGTACATTAAGACTTGATATGATACTACCATGTGTGATTCAGACCAGAAATGTAAGGATGATTTAATAATTATGTATCTACAACAAACATTATGATGTAAGAGATCAAAGCAAAAAGATCATTTCAATATCTTAATCAATATCAAAAGTCCGTTTAATAAAATTCAACATTTACTGCTAATAAAACTTAAAGACATCTATATGCTACATATATTAGATAGAAATATAAGCATATTTCTATTTAATAATTATATCTTAGTAACTTAAAATTACATACACATATACCCAGGAAATACTGATGCAGCCCAAATAAATTCAGGAAATTACAGGAGTTCCCAATACCACTATTTTTATTTAACTTTATTTTTTTCTGGAAATTCTAGTTATTGTCATTAGATAAGATCATTAAATAAAAGGCATAAACCTGGGAAAGGAGGATTTATTTATGCTATTTATTTTTGACAAGACTAAATGTAAGATAATTGTTTAAAATACCAAAAACTTCAAGAAGATTTAGTATAGTGACTGTTTACAAAACTAATATATAAAAGTCAATGGATTTTTAATATGCCATCACAATTTAATTACAGAATATAATTTAAAATTACACAGTGCAATAGCAAGGATAATAAATACCACACCGGAGAACATACACAACAAAATGTTCAGAAGATATCTAAAGAAACTTTTAAAGTTAATAGAAGAACATAAATATTTGAATATGTGGAGCAATATTCCGGTTTTCATGTTGAAAGAATGTGTACATTAATTTAGTCCAATTCTTAAGTCATTTGGGATGGAGAGGTATGTAAAAGAGTAGGATTTGGGAGTGGTAGAATTGTACCCAAATTTCTAAGCAACATTAGGAATTATAGCCATAAGAGGACAGTTAGACAAATACTAAAAAGGAAGCCCAACGAGGTGGAATTTGGAATAGTAAATGTTAATATAAAATCTTAAGCAATAGAATCAAAAGTGCTGAAGTACTTATGCAACAATTAGCACCAGATTAATGGTTCAGAGTAGCTACTCATTCCAGAAATGGAAAAATACGTATATCTTGTGTGAGATAAAAAGATAGGAGTGGAAATTAAAATCAGCAGAGGAGAAATGGGTTATTCAATAGCATGGGTGATATTGGTCATGTAATGTTTATATAAAACTGTGTTCCTGGGGGTGCAAGTGTGGTTCAGTGGTAGAATTCTTCTTACTTGCCATGTGGCAGACCCAGGTTTGATTCCCGACCCATGCACTTTGCCCCCCACCCGAAAGAACAAAACAGCAAAACAAACAAAAATTCAACAAATGATGCTGCAGTAATGGGAGGGTTACATGGAAAAATAATAAAATGTGGTTCTGACGTACAGCATACAAAAAAAAAATCTTGTACTTCTAACTTGTTCTTTTTTTAATGTCATATGAATTGAAGTTTAAAATATGCAAAATTAATACAAATTGTAAACTATGGGTCAATTTAATTTTTTTATTTTTTATACTTTGTCTTTTTTTTTTTCTTTATGGGTAGATTTTTAAAAATGATATTTAGGGGTGGTGCGATGGTGGCTCACTTCTTGCCTCCCATGCCAGAGACCCGGGTTCGGTTCCAGTGCCTGCCTATGTGAAAAAAAAAAATGATATTTAGGTTGAGGAGGTCTTTCTAAGCAAAGCATGAAAACTGTTAACTATAAAAGAAAACGTGATCATCTGATTACATAAAAATTGTAGTCAACAAACAAAAAAAGAGAAATCTTAAAAATTCAATCTATAAGATGAAAAAAATTGTAATATATGTGAAAAACTGAGACTTAATGTCGTTTTAAGCTTTATGATGTGGATAAAAGAATGTAGATATACTGGAGATAGGGAAGGTTTTAGTGTTGTCAAGGACTAAATAAAATAGGGCTACACTACTGCTGAGTGGCTGAAATTGCATGAAGGAAAAATGCCAGGTAAGTTTACTCAAATATTTTTCTTAATTTACTTGTGGTATATTTTTATAATTTGTAATTTAATATTTTACCCATCTGAAATATACACTTGTAAATTGCATGAAATAGTTATTGAAACTTCTATACTGATAGCAATTATAATGTGCTAAACAAATCAACTGTCTTCCATTGAATTGAAATTGTAGCGTTGTCATTGAAATTTCCATATACCCTCAGATCTATTTCTGAACTTTGTGTTGTAAATTTTTTCCTCTATCACAATAATGCAAACATTTATTTAGCACTTATTGGTAGATACAGTTGTACATGTTTTAACCATGCTAATTTATTTAATCCCAACAGCGACATGAAATAGATACTGTTACTATTTCCATTTTACAGATGAGGAAACATCCGCGTAAACTGACTTGCACAGGGCTACCTAACTAATAAGAGGTGGAATTGAGATTTGAATGTAGACAGACTTATTCCAGAGTCTGTGGATTTAATCACTGTGCTATGCTACCCCTTTATAGAAACAATACAGCAATGCTGTCTCTTGACACAAGTGGGAATTTTTTTAAGGGCAACAGTTGGTGGAATTGGTGATAGCAGCATCATCATAGGGTTATAGGGTTTGTACCTTTTCAGTTTTATTAGGTATTGCTGTACTGCCCTTCTTGGAGGCTGTATCAGTTTAAAAGCCTCTCTGTGAGGTGCTGGAGGAAGAGAATGAAGAAGAATATATGCTTACCACATAGTTGGCATTGTGCTTTATATGTATTAACTCATTAATCTTCATATGAACACTGAATAGTAGGTATTTATAAATGTGGGAACTGAGGCTGTGAAAGGTTCATTAACATACTAAGATTTGCATAGTTTATAAATGATGAAAAATGATCTGGCTCTAAATCTGTACCAATTCTACTTTTTTTTTTTTTTTTTTTTGCTTGGGCAGGCACTGGAATTGAACCCAGGTCTCTGGCATGGCAGGTGAGAATTCTGCCACTGAGCCACCGTTGTACCACCCTGCACTATTTCTACTTTTAGGTTGCATTTTTGGATACATATCAACTGAAACAAAACTGGTGAGCCTGGCAATCAAGAATTATTATTATTATTATTATTATTATTACTATTATTATTATTATTATTAATGTTTACTCTAATATACCCCAGAAAGCAAAGCTCAAATGAAGGAAGATTTACTCTGGTTACAAGACCATTAAAAAAATTATTTTCTGATCTGTGTAATTGCTGTGGACCAAAGGTGGTTGCTGCAAAAACAAAAATAAAACAGTAGTCACTCACTGAGAAAACATGAATACATGTACAGGATAATTTGTCAACATCTGAACCACAATTATTGAACATGTTTCAGCTCATAGGTCATTTCAGGCAGAGAAAATGTGCCACACACCAAAAATCTCATGTCAACTGCAAAAAGACTCAACCAAACACTAACATTAGTAAGATTGATACTACTTTTTATTCCAACAAAATGATGTCTGCTTTGCATTAAATGGCACATTTGCATGACAAAGTTAGGCGTTTAGATATTGTTATATAATAAAATGAGCACTCCAAGAGGGCAGCCTGTGGATTACCTGGGGAAACTTTATGGACTATCAGTGGTCTTAGGAACACATTTTAAGACTCATGGATGCAAGAGTAGTAACTGTGTATTGACCTGGATAAATAATAATTTTCATTGGAAACTCCTATGAAGTAGATATAAAAGATTACAGTTCAAGAGCACATAGCATGAATATTACAAGTAGATATGTAAAATGCTTACTCTATAGCATCAATAATTTGGTAGGCTGATTAACGTTAAATCTGCTTGTAGTTTAAAGTGATGTTCTTGTGAAACTTGTATGAATACTATATGAAAAGTAAAAGAATTATAGTGGTAAATAATGTGGATATTATAATAAGTAAAATCTTAAGGAAAAAGAAAATAATCAGTGTTGGCAAAATTATTCAACTTTCTTGATTATCCTAGCTTTTAAATGCTGCCAAGAAGGAGAACAAGTAGAAGAGATATCATTACAGTAGACATAAATTACCATAAAACTGCTCTCTTCTCTATTCCAGAAGGATTTTAAAACTCTGGATTTGGTATATAAGTATGTGAAATATGAACAGTTTACCTTCTTGGGAGGTCGAAACAATTGATGTTGAACTCTATTAGTGTAATTGTAGCCAAGATCTTATAATTGATGAGAATGTCAATGTTCACTCACTCGTACGTTGTATTTCTTACCACATGATTGAAACCAGGCCAACCTTTGGGTGCAGCGCACTTTAATGTTTGTGGCGATGGTCTACTCTGCCAAGTTCAATGAATATGAATAAAGTAGCAGTTTAACCCAGATGTCTGTGTGTTGGTGAAGGAAGATGAAGATGGAGAATCAGCACTGAAATAATTTCCAAATGCTTGAGGACATAAAAATTTACCTCTAGGGTTAGTTAAGTTTCCTGCTTTAGTTCATGGTGTGTATGCTTTTTTCCTAACAAGTCAGAGGATATTTAGAAAAGCTACTATAAGAAAAGCTCCACCAACTATGCTGCTGGGGAAAGAAATCCAGGGCAAAGTTAAAATCCCCATAATATACTCGTCTTGTTTAATATGGTTGTTGCGATGACTAAATGCCACAATTATTTCCATATCACATGGACATTTCTATTTTCACAGAATGAACAGACACATAAATTTCTGTTTTCAATTTGCACTTGGTCTGGGGGATTATTCACACGTGGTGTTTCAAAGAGATATATTGAAAATATTACATCTGGTAATTTTCCCTCAAAAGTGACTTGTTTGACAAATTTAATAGCTGCCTACATACCCAGCTAAAATAGCCATCTTAAATATATATATATATATATATATATGTGTGTGTGTGTGTGTGTGTGTGTGTGTGTATGTGTGTGTATATATATGTGTGTATATATATGAGGCAATTTAGCTTTTAATAGGATATGTAATACTTCAACACAAAAAGTAATAGGAGCAGAAATTAATTAAATTCAGGTCATAATCTATTTTTGAATTGCTGCAAGAGCATTTCAATCTTTGCAACTTTCTACGGAAAAATGATCTTGCAGTATATAACTCCTCCATAAACTCCAATAATTTGCTAACAATTCTTTAAAGGGATAATTTCTCTTTTGTTTTATTCAAAATGTCTACTCTCTTAGGAAGAGCAATCATTTCCTTGGAGCTTTTCATTCTTTGTTGCCTTTGATCATCAAAAACAATACTTGGATTTCTGTTGGAGTTCATTTTTAAACAATTACGGAAGTTTGGACAAGGTTAAGAACAATTAAGTTGGCTGGTGATGATTATCTAGGTTTACTCCTGATTCAGTGACTTACTCCATTCCATAGCCTGTGATTTCCTGAGATTCTGATCTATGCTTTAGTAAAATCACAGCATATGATATGGCATTGATCTTCAAGTTTCACTCAAATGGCTGAAAATGCAAACGTTAATTATTTAAAGACCAAAATTTTACTGTTACTGGATTTAATATTTTCCTGGATTTAAGAAGATGCATTTCTTACCTTTGGAGACCAGTGAAGTAATATGTAATATTAGTATATTAGTAATATTCAATTCATTAAATAAATAAAATATTTCATTTAATATAATTATTTCTTTCATATTAAAATTATGTTTATCCATATGACTTAAAATATTTCTATGTGATTGGAAATATTCAACAATGTAAAATATAGGACCAAAGGAAAAAATCTGCATATATGGCAATTTAGGAAAGAAAGACTAACTTTCCTCTCTCTCAATACAGGGACTCATTGGACCCAGATACCAGTATGCAAAGATGCTGAAACATCCCCTTTTGTGGTGCTGACATGGCCCCCACCAAATTGAGACCTTTCAATAGCTAGGTGCATGTGCTAAGATCATGGATTCTATAGTAGCACTTTTGTTGACAATAGTAATTATTTCATGCTTTTGTTATTCCCAAACCTTCAAGAAAGGGCTTTCTAAAAGTCACAACTTGCTCTCACTTGTGAACAACACCCTTCCCCATTGCTAGTATGCATCTTCAGCAGTCATATAGAACAGTTGAGGCCAACAAAGCAGTGGTCACTGGCAGGTTAGCAAGATAGCAGGTCAAATGAAGAAGAAACTGAGTGATCTGTTACAGAGCATCTGTAAAGATAGGTGTCACCCCTCCTCCAAATTTCGGTTAATAGTTTGAAAGGCTCATTGAGAGGTGTTAAATTTCACCTAATAAGCTATGGCGGTCTCATGTAATAATAAATCAGATACTTTAAAAAGCATAATTGCATTTTGATGTCACAGACTGGTTTAATTAGTGATTTGGGTTCCAAATGAAAATATTGCCAAAAGTGAGTGAATGGAGGTTCAGACCATTAAAATGGAAACAAAGAGACTTTCTCATCATAATGGAACTGAGTCCAATTCCCTATATGAATTCATAAACTCCTATGTATATCAAGTTGAATTCCAGTGTAGTCATTCAGTAATATCAGAAAAATTTTATAAGACGAGATCTTCAAAAACTAATTAGTGGATGCATCTTGTGTCTCATTTTATGCCAGATATGGAGGGGAAATGATATTAAACTGTTAAGCTTATCAAGTTGGATATTGTGCTCCACTAGGGTGAAAGAAATGAGACAATAAAGGTCTTGCCCTCAAGGAGCTTTTAATAACCAAGTTTTTTCTACATGTTTTTTCTTCATTTCTTTTTATCCCTTTACCCACGATGCCTGGGCTTATGGGTTTAAACACTATTGTGAAAATTAGATTATACAAAAATATTTTCATGACAGATACAATTTCATGCCCATGTGTTATAAACGCAACTGCAATTAAGACCGTTTGCTTTTTTTGACTTAATTTTTCAATGTGCTTAAAGGAACGTAATACCACATTTAGATGAACTTAAAGCATGCCTTCCTGACGGAACCAAGCTGAAATAGATATCCTTTACTATGCCATAATTTTACTATTGGCAGCCAGAAACAGTTTCAAAAAGCAAATGATACTGTTGCTTAAATATTTCCAGAAGGAACAATTTTATTAATTATGTTAACACCAGCATCAGTTTTGGGCAGAGGTTCTCAAATTTCCAATGGATGACACTAAGTAAACCAATTTGGAAAGCCAATTCATTCAACTATCTGGGGACACCCTTTTCAATGAACTCTTCTTGATGGGTCTCCTTGAAGCACTGGTGTCCTAAACTAGACCTTCCTTAAGTGCCTCACAGTGGTGATTTTTATGATCAATGAAGATGATAATAAAAACCTGCTATTAATATTTCTCAGGACAAAATAATCTCTTCCATGTGATAAATATCAGAACACTCATTATTCCTACTGGAGGGTGGAAAAGAGGGTGAGTGGATTTAATTGAATGCTGGTTTAGATACTTAGATGCAAAAGTAATTTTGGAAGAAAATTTAGTCATTTTGGTTGTTACTGCTTGAGTTCTGTCCCTTGCTGTATATTATTATATACAAAGCTTTATGCTCTAAATGAAGTCATACTTGAATCAAGTAATGAAAAATTTCATAACAGGATACCATTTGCTACCACAGAAATGCCTTCTACAAAAAATAGATCAAGTATCTTAAGGTTAAAGCTTTAGAGATCCAAAGCATACGGAACCTCCTTTAGTTAGCAGTTTAGATAACCTTGCTTTAGTTAGCAATATAAACTATCGGAACTTCAAGCTTTTACCATCAACATGAAGTTTGAACCATTGTATAACTACTCTCAACAGACCACCTGGATAGTTAATACCTGGGAAGGAAAGCTCAAAGGAGGTAAGAGTGAAGATGGTTAAGCTAACCATCTAAACTCTGTCTCCAGATCGAAACTCACTATCTACCACTTTCTTACTCCAAGTCTTGGCTGTCACATGTCTGTCTATTCTGTAAAAATGACTTTATTTATTTGATTACTATATTATTCAATGTCCAATTTTTAAATTCTCACCTGATCAATTTCTTTAAACAAGTTTGTCCTCGTTTTTTTACTCTAGGCTGTGACATTAGTTTAGCTTTTTTTTTTTTAAATATATTTATCGTCCTTTTCTTTAATTTTTTCCTGCATTTATATTTTATGTGTGTAAGTATGTGTGCAAAGCTTCATTCAAACCCTTTTGGAAATTATATGGATTATACAGTATAAATATAGAAACGAAAAAAGTGAAGGTTTGAATGCTTGTTGTTTTTTTATTTTGTAGAACCTCTATAGTGCATGGGTTAAAAATAAAACTGTTTTTTAAAAACAGGTTTAAAGTGACAATTAATTTATCCTACTTACCTTTGTGCTTCTTACATGTTGTTACTGTTGAAAGGATCACCATACCAAGTGTGCAGCTTTGAAACTGTTATGTACTCCAGAAAAGCCACGTTCTTTTAATCCAATCTTGGGAGCAGACCATTTGTTGGGGGAGACCTTTTGATTAGGTTGTTTCTGTGGATATGTGACACTGCCCATTCAAGTTGGATCTTAATCCACTTATGGAGTCTTTTAAGAGAGAGATGCTCGGAGAAGGGAAATACCCCAGCAGAAGCCAGAAAGACCTACAGAAGCTGAAAGAGCCATTTTTGAAACCACTACAAGAGAGAAGGGCCAGTAGACATCGCCGTGTGACATCCTATGTGACAAGAAACCCAGACACAACAGGCCTTTCTTCAGTGAAGGTATCCTCTTACTGATGCTTTAATTTGGACATTTCCATGCCTTAGAATTGTAACTTAATAAATCCCCTTTGTAAAAGCAAATCTATTTCTGGTTTATTGCATCCTGCCAGCTTTAGCAATCAAAACACCAAGTAATCAAATCCTTCAGAGAGAAATCCTTGACAAAATCCAATATCATAATATCCTCCCCAGTTTAGAAGATAACCTGGGTTCTCAATCATATCAGCTACCTAACCAAAAAGTATGTTGTAAGACCTTCAAAACCAGGTGTGCAATACTTTTTAAAAGAAAGAAAATATCACAATAAGAATTTTGTACTTGACTATCTAAATTCTTCAGATCTGTTTGGATGCTGAAGTAATTTTAACAATTCATAAAATCTAAGTTAGGAATTTAATTTTATGTGAAGCAAAGAATTTACAACTTTTTGCTAACTATGAATGACTCAAAATGCTATGCTTTAATATTTAATTGAATGCAATATTTGATCAAGAAATTTCATTCCTTAAAATTGAAAGATTTCATTAAAAGTTTTTTTAATGCTATGTTGTTTTTTTTCCCCTAGGATCATGTAAATTGATTTGCTGGCAATGTTTCTAAAGTTTACAGGATAAATGGTCATTGAATCCTTATTGCTATACTTTGAGAAAGATATTTATCAAATACAAATTAATTTCTTAGCTTTGATTGGGTAATACATCTCTATTATTTCATTTTTTAAACACATTAACTGTCCTCTTCAATAATTTTAATGGTGCATATTTTACAAATTGTCTTTAAATGTTTTGATTTGGGTATGTTATTTTCTAATTTCAAAGATGAGGGAAATCATCTATAACCAAGTGTAATCAGAATTTTAGTTAGATGGTCTCACCCCAAGTTTGCTGGCCCTTGCAGTACTACCATGAAGCAGGACATTGTATATTGTTTGACAAATGTGAGACATAGTTTCTGTGATCATATGAATCTTAGAACTGTCAGATGGAAGGTCTTGCTTCTATGCAGTCTCCCCTAGAACACTGGAATGGAAATTTAGAAGCCATCCATTTGCCTTAATTGTAATGCAACTCCTCCATGCAATTAATGCCCAAGAATTCCCCAGCATGAACGTTTTTTGACATTTTTCAAAACTATTGACCTTCTTATGTACCAAAAAATTATAAGTAAATTTAATCACCATGGAGTCCTAGATTAACTTTTAACATGATAGTGGGACATATTGATACTAGGGCAAGAGCCAAAATGTAAGAAACAATGAAGAAAAATCAAGGGATAGCAATAAAATGACTCCACCTAGTGAAGGAAGAGAAGGTATGTTTTGGATTCCATTATAGCTGCCACACACATGGGAGGACATTGCTATTCAAAGTATAGTACCTCAGGCTGGTAGCATTGGGATCACCCAGAATCAGCATCAGAATCTGCACTTTAGCAAGGTGATGGGTATTTCTTATGCAAAATAAAGTTTGAGAAAAACTGCTATAGAGTAGGGTAACATAAATAACTTTATCTTATTAGTAGAGCTGAAGGAAATAACCTATAATTTATGCTTTGACCCTTTCTGCTCCTTCTCGCTCGCACACACACTTTCTCTCTGGGCTCATAAAGAAGAGGACTCCAGTTTGTTTTGTTTATTTTATTTATTTATTTTTCTTTCAAAGCAAATAGATCACTCTGAGAAAGAAGAGGACCACCCTCTTTTGGAAAAGAAATGGTTTGTCTCTTCCAAAATATCAAGGATTCATAAGAGTTAGATCGTTATTGCTTCAGACTCTAAATTACGACATTCCTTGTCTTCCAGGAAGAAAAGAATCATTTTTCTTTTTTTTGGTAAGGGGCTTTGGACTCATAATAATTAATACCTTCAATGTCAAGAACACACAAAGAGAGCACAGAATCCCAGAGCTTCACTCTATAGTATTTTTATTTTCATAAAGTTGGAGATTTTTCTTTATGCTGAATACATGGGGAGTCCTTGAGGGTATGACTGTGCTATTGCCAATTTCTCCCTTTTAAGCAGTGGATTATCTATTCTCTCTTTCATGTTTCCTTCTCATGTGTGGGTGCTAGGAAACAAAACTTGAATTGGTAAATTGTGCTGCTGAGTTTAGGAAAAATTTCATACCCTTCAAACAATTGTTTAAGTGAGGTTCTTATTTCTCTCTGAATTTCAAATACTCATGCTATATAGATAACTGAGAGCAGTCCATTTATGAATTATTAATTTTAATAAGCAGTAATATCACCACCCATGCCATTATGGTATAATTCTTGGATATATATTCACTAAATTAAATATGATTTTAGGACACGATTTTGAAAACATCTGCCAAATGAAACAAAGCCACACCAGGGAAAAAGGTTGCTTCCTTACAATCTTATTCAAAATGTTTAGTTAGCTTTTCCAGAATAAGCATCAATTCTCAAAATTTAGTATCTTGGCCTCTTTAAAATCACATTGAATTAAATTTGATTTGACCCATTTGGTCACTTGAGCCATTACCTCCAAAAGCTACAATTCTGACATAATTTCAGAGTTTTGTGGCCAAGTGCAATAGAAAAAAAATATCTATAAGAAATTTGAAAGATTAAAAAAAAGACTACATAATTTTTTCTCTTCCTCTCTCTTTCTCTCTCTCTCTTTTTTTGGCATGGGCAGGCTCCAGGAATCAAACCCAAAGACTACATAATTTTAAAGACTAACATCTTTAAATGAACAAAACTCTTATAGGCATTTTAAAAGACATGCATACCCTGACTGAAACATTATAAGTCAATTTATTTAATATGAATTTTAAAGACTGATTTTCAAAATGTTTCTTTTATTAGGTTTGTGGAGACTTTAACATATTTTCTAAATCTGACCTTCCACGCGATGATTGATAGTTTTATTTAAAGAACTTGTAACAAAAGTTCAAGCTCAATACTCATATATGTAGGTTATTATGTTGCTGACTATAATCTTCTTACTTTTGGCTTCATTACACAAATGAGGACAAGGCTGCATACAGCAGAAATGCAGGCAGGAAAGTTTTCACTCCCTTTAGATTTATGTACCTCAGAGCCATGTGCCTTCTACTCCAATGAAGTCTTCAATCAATGGATTAACAAAGTTTTAAAAGAACAATAGCATTTTTATGAATATAAAAATAAGCAAGTTTATTTTAGTCAATTAGGAAAATATACAAAACTATAAAAAGGAACTAAAAATCATCTGTAACCCCACTATATAGGAGTATTAATACTCATATTTTGTACGTAATTTACTGAAATGTTTTCCTCTTTGCAATGTTAATTACACGCACTATTCTTGCTATTGTTTGGTAATACA
>PVIY010002681.1:0-13589 GCA_004026745.1 Myrmecophaga tridactyla
AGGTGGCAGCACTTAATCACCAAAGACAGGGTAGACGTGGCTATTATAATAGACAGCAAACTCAAAGCAGGTGTCAAAATTATATGACTCACGGAGATTTGTGGCATTGGCTAGTAAATCATGGGGTACCTAGAAATACAATAGAAGGGCAGTCTACTAAATTCTTGTTCAAGCTGTATAAGCAAAAGAGTTCTAGGTCAAGTGAACAGAAGTCTAACCTGAATTACAAAAACACAGAATCATGACCCCTTAATCAATTTCCAAACTTGAGCCTGTTTACAGACCTAGAGCCCCTTGAATGAAGGGGAGGCCAGGTCCTTTTAGGGGAGAACCCTGTTACACTGCCACAAATTTATACTGTTAGTCTTCCTCCAAGCCTTCTCCAAGGAGATCAACGGCCTTTTACCAGGGTAACTGTGCATTGGGCAAAAGGAAATGATCAGATATTTCAGGGATTACTAGACACTGGTGCAGAAGTGACATTAATTCCAGGGGACCGAAAACGTCACTCTGGTCCACCAGTCAGAGTGGGGGCTTATGGAGGCCAGGTGATCAATGGAATTTTAACTCAGGTCCATCTCAGACTGGTTCTAGTGGGCCCCCATACCCATTCTGTAGTTATTTCCCCAGTTCCAGAATGTATAATTGGTATAGACATACTGAGCAACTGGCAGAATCCCCACATTGGCTCTCTAACTCATGCAGTGGGGGGTACTGTGATGGGAAAGGCCAAGTGGAAGCCACTAGAATTGCCCCTACCTAGCAAAATAGTAAATCAGAAGCAATACCAGATTCCTGGAGGAACTGCAGAGATTACTGCCACTCTTAAGGACTTGAAGGATGCAGGGGCGGCGATTCCCACCACATCCCCATTCAACTCTCCTATTTGGCCTGTGCAGAAAACAGATGGGACTTGGAGGATGACAGTGGATTATCATAAGCTCAACCAGGTGGTAACTCCAATTGCAGCTGCTGTTTCAGATGTTGTATCATTGCTTCAGCAAATCAATACATCCCCTGGTATGTGGTATGCAGCTATTGAACAGGCAAACGCTTTTTACTCAATAGCTACTAGTAAGGACCAACAGAAACAGTTTCCCTTCCATTGGCAAGGTCAGCAATATACTTTCACTGTCCTACCTAAGGGGTATATCAACTCTCCAGCCCTATGTCATAATCTTGTCCACAGGGAACTTGATAGTTTCTCCCTCTCACAAGACATCACACTGGTCCATTATATTCATATCATGTTGATTGGGCCGAGTGAGCAAGAAGTAGCAACTACTCTAGATTTACTGGTAAGGCATTTGCATGTCAGAGGATGGGAGATAAATCCAACAAAAATACAGGGGCCTTCCACCTCAGTAAAATTTCTAGGTGTCCAGTGGTATGGGGCATGTCGAGATATCCTTTCTAAGGTGAAGGATAAGTTGCTGCATCTGGCCCCTCCTATGACCAAAAATGAGACACAACACCCAGGTGGTCTCTTTGGATTTTGGTGACAATGCATTCCTCATTTGGGTGTGCTACTCTGGCACATTTATCAAGTGACGAGAAAAGCTGCTAATTTTGAGTGGGGACCTGAACAAGAGGAGGCTGTGACAGGTCCAGACTGCTGTACAAGCTGCTCTGCCATTTGGGCTGTATGATCCAGCAGCTCCAATGGTGCTGGAAGTGTCAGTGGCAAATAGAGATGCTGTCTGGAGCCTTTGGCAGACCCCTATAGGAGAATCACAACGCAGACCCTTAGGATTTTGGAGCAAAGCCTTACCATCTGCTGCAGATAACTACTCTCCTTTTGAGAAACAGCTTTTAGCCTGCTACTGGGCCTTAGTAGAGACTGAACGCTTAACCATGGGCCACCAAGTTACCATGAGACCTGAGTCGCCTATCATGAGTTGGGTGTTGTTTGACCCACCAAGCCATAAAGTTGGGCGTGCACAGCAGCACTCTATTGTAAAATGGAAATGGTACATACGAGATAGAGCCAGAGCAGGTCCTGAAGGCACAAGTAAGTTACATGAAGAAGTGGCCCAAATGCCCATGGTTTCCACTCCTGCCACATCACCTTCTCTTTCACAAACCAGAGCTATGGCCTCTTGGGGGAGTTCCTTACAGTGAATTGACTGAAGAAGAGAAAACTCGGACCTGGTTTACAGATGGAGGCACCACCCAAAAGTGGACAGCTGCAGCACTACAACCCCTTTCTGGGGTGTCCCTGAAAGACAGTGGCTGGATGGTCAGGGACTTGGGAAGACCATAATTGGAAAATTAGTGACAAAGAGGTCTGGGAAAGAAGTATGTAGACAGACCTTTCTGAGTGGGCTAAAAACATGACGATGTTTGTGCACCAGAGGGTGACTTCAACAGAGGAAGGTTTTAATAATCAAGTGGATAAGATGACCCGTTTTGTGGATACCAGTCAGCCTCCTTCCCCAGCAACTCCTGTCATTGTCCAATGGGTGCATGAATAAAGTGGTCATGGTGGTAGGGATGGAGGTTATGCATGGGCTCAGCAACATGGACTTCCACTCACCTTTGGCTACAGCCACTGCTGAGTGCCCAATCTGCCAGCAGCAGAGACCCGCATTCAGCTCCCAATATGGCACCATTCCCCGAGTTGACCAGTCAACTACATGATGGCAGGTTGATTATACTGGACCACTCCCTTCATGGAACGGGCAGCGATTTGTTCTAACTGTAATAGACACATATTCTGGATATGGGTTTGCTTTCCCTGCACGTAATGCTTCTGCCAAAACTACCATCCGTGGACTTGTCCATCGTCATGGTATTCCAAAAAACATTGCTTCTGATTAAGGAACACATTTCACAGCAAATGAAGTGCGGGAATGGGCACATGCTCATGGAATTCTCTGGTCTCACCATGTTCCCCATCATCCAGAAGCAGCTCAATTGATAGAACAGTGGAATGGCCTTTTCAGAACTCAATTATGGTGCAACTAGGTGGCAATACCTTGAAAGGCTGGGGTAATGTTCTCCAGGAAGCTGTATATGCTCTGAATCAGTGTCTGCTGTATGGTGCTGTTTCTCCCATAGCCAGGATCCATGGGTCCAGGAACCAAGGGGTGGAAATGGGAGTGGCACCACTCACTATTACCCCTAGTGATCCACTAGGAATAGTTTTGCTTCCTGTCCCTGTGACCCTGAGCTCTGCTGGTCTACAGGTTTTAGTTCCAAAAGGGGTAGTGCTTACACCAGGGGAAACAATGATTCCATTGAGCTGGAATCTAAGACTGCCACCTGGTCACTTTAGGCTACTCATGCCCCTGGATCAACAAGCCAAGAAGGGGACTGCATTATTGTCTGGGGTGATTGACCCTGACTATCAGGGGGAAATAGGACTGCAACTACACAATGGAGGTAAAGAAGAGTTTTCTTAGAATATAAGAGATCCCCTAGCATGTCTTTTAGTATTACCATGCCCTGTGATTAAAATCAATGGAAAACTGCAACAACCCAATCCAGGCAGGACTATGAATGGCTCTGAAACATCAGGAATGAAGGGTTGGGTCACCCACCAGACAAAGAACTACGGCCAGCTGAAGTGCTTGCTGAGGATAAAGGGAACATGGAATGAGTAGTGGAAGAAGGTAGTGATAAATATGAAGTGCAACCACATGATCAGTTACAAAAACGAGGACTGTAATGATGTTTTGTTCCTATTATACTATTTAAATTGTAAGACATCAGGTTTAAGAATGAGTATTACCCAAGGACTTGCATCCTATTCTGGAGAAATTTAATGTGTTTCCAGTTATATGCAGGACAGTTGAGTATTGTTAGGTGAAAGAAAAATGTGGGTTTTATTGTTTTTTATTTAGAAATTAGGTATGGAATAAGGTGATATGTATAGCTGCCAAGTTGACAAGGGGCAGACTGTCACAGTCAGGTTCATGTATCAACTTGGCCAAGTGGTGGCACCTGTTTGTCTGGTTGGGCAAGTGCTGGCCTGTCTGTTGCAATGAGGACATTTCACAGAATTACATCATGATCACGTCGGCTGCATCCGCAGCTGATTCCATCTGTAATCAGCCAAGGGGAGTGTCTTCTGGAATGAGCGATGCTCAACCTAATCACTGGAAGCCTTTTAAGGAGGATTCAGAAGAGACAGGCTCTCTTCCTGCTTCGGCTGGCAAGCTTCTCCTGTGGAGTTCGTTCAGACCCTCTGTTCTAATTTGCTAGCTGCCAGAATGCAACACACCAGAAATGGATTGGCTTTTAATAAAAGGGGATTTATTTTGGTGGCTCTTTAGAGGAAAGGCAACTAGCATTCCACTGAGGTTCTTTCTTATGTGGGAAGGCACAGGAAGGTCTCTGCTGGCCTTCTCCCCAGGCCTCCTTCCCCAGGGTGATTTCTTTCTGCATCTCCAAATGCCTGGGCTAAGCTGCGAGTGCTGAGATGAGGTATGCTGAGCTGCTTGGGCTGTACTACGTTGAGTCTCTCATTTAAGCACCAGACAATTAAGTCAAACGTCATTCATTGCAGCAGGCACACCTCCTAGCCGACTGCAGATGTAATCAGCAACAGATGAGGTTCATGTACCATTGGCTCATGTCCACAGCAACAGAACTAGGCACCTTCACCTGGCCAAGTTGACAACTGAATCTAACTACCACACCCTACATCAGAATCATCAGCTTCACAGCCTGCCCTGCGGATTTTGCCTCTGCATTCCTGTGGTCACGTGAGACACTTTTATAAATTTTATATTTGTGAGTGTTCCCTGTTGATTCTGTTTCTCTAGAGAACCGTAACTAGTACAGGTACCATATATTAATAAACTGTTCAATCCACCAAGAAGAAACAGCAATCATAATCACTTATGCACCTAACCTCAGTGCTCTCAAAATATGTGATGCAAGCACTGGCAAAACTGAAGGGAGAAACAGACACCTCTATAATAATATTTGAAGACTTCGATATACCATTTTCATCAACAGATAGAACATCTAGATGGAAGATCGATAAAGAAACAAAACTTGAATAAAATAATAAATGAACTAAACCTAACAGATATAGACACAACACTGCACCTAAAAACAGCAGAATACACATTCTTTTCTTAATGCACATGGATCATTCTCCAGGAGAGACCACAGATTGGCTGATAAAATATGTCTCAATCAATTAAAAAAGATCGAAACTATGCAAAACGTTTTTTCTGACCACAATGGAATGAAGCTAGAAATCAATAAGAGATGGAGAAATGGAAAATCCAAGAATATATGGAAGTTAAGCAACACACTTTTCAACAATCAATGGGTCAAAAAGAAACCACATGGAAATCAGTAAATATCTTGAAAGGAATGAAAATGAGAACACAACATATCAAAGCTTATGGGACACAGCAAAGTCAATGGTGAAAGATATTTATACCCTAAATGCTTACAATAAAAAAGAACGTGTTCAGGGTGCATGGGTCGTTCAGTGGTAGAATGCTCGCCTTCTCTGCAGGAGACCCAGGTTTGATTCCCAGACTAAGCACCCCTACAAAAAAAAAATGTAAAAAAAAATGCGTTCAAATCAGAGACCTAACCACACACCTGGAGGAATTATGTTCTAGTTTGCTAGCTGCCAGAACACAATATACCAGAAATGGAATGGCTTTTAAAAAGGGGAATTTAATAAGTTGCTAGTTTACAGTTCTAAGGCGAAGAAAATGTCCCAATTGAAGCAAGTCTACAGAAATGTCTGATCTAAGGCATCAAAAGATACCTTGGTTCAAGAAGGCCAATGAAGTTCAGGGTTTCTCTCTCAAGTGGAAAGGCACATAGCGAACACAGTCAGGGTTTCTCTCTCAGGTGGAAAGGCACATGGCGAGCAAGGCGTCATCTGCTTAGCTTTCTCTCCTGGCTTCCTGTTTCATGACGCTCCCTGGGAGGCCTTTTCCTTATTCATCTCCAAAGGTCGCAGCTTGTGGGCTCTCTGCTTCTCATGGCTATTTCATTCTTCTCTGCTCTCTGAATCTCCTTCATTCTCCAAAATGTTTCCTCTTTTATAGGACTCCAGAAACTTATCAAGACCCACCCAAATCCAAATGGGTGGAGACATGCCTCCACCTAATCCAGCTTAACAACCCCTCTTGGTTAAGTCACATCTCCAGGGAGATGATCTAATTACAGATTCAAACATACAGTACTGAATAGGGATTAGAAGAAATGGCTGGATTTATAAAATGGGTTTAGGATTAAAACATGGCTTTTCTAGGGCACATATATCATTTTATAATGGCACAAATTAGAAAAAGAATAGCAAACTAAACCAAATGCAAGCAGAGGGAAAGAAATAACAAAGATTCAAGCAGAAATAAATAAAACAGAGAATAAAAAAATATAGCGAGAATTAACAAAACCAAAAACTTGTTCTCTGAAAAAAAATGGATAAAATCAACAGAACCTTTAGCTAAACTGATAAAAGGTAAAAGAGAGAGGCCACAAACAAAGACAAATGAAAGAGGGGGACATTACTACTACTGACTCCATAGAAATAAAAATGTTCATAAGAGGATACTATGAACCACTGTATGCCAACAAGTTATGCAACCTAGATAGAATGGACAAGTCCCTAGAAACATACAAACAACCTAACTGATTCTAAAAGAAATAGGAGATCTCAAAAGACCAATAACAAGCAAAGACATTGAATTACATAATCAAAAACCTCCCAACAAAGAAAAGCCCAGGATCACACAATTTCAAAGGTGAATTTTGCCAAACATTCAAACAAAAATTATACTAATTCTGCTCAAACTCTTCCAAAATATTGAAGAGGAGGGAACACTCCCTAACTCATTCTACAAGGCCAGCATTACCATTATACCAAAGCCAGATAAATATATCACTAGAAAAGAAAATGACAGACTTATATCCATCATGAATATAGACACAAAAATCCTCAACAAAATACTATCAAAACAAAACCAATAGCACCTTAAAAGAATTATACACTATGATCAAGTGGGATTTATGGGTAATACTACATAAGAAAATCAATTTATGTAATATTCTATATTAATAGGATGAAGAAAAAATACATGATCATTTGAATTGGTGCAGCAAAGGCATTTAACAACATTCAATGCTCCTTTCTAATATAAAATGCAGAAAATTAGGAACAGAAGGAAACATCCCTAATATTATAAAGTGTATATATGGAAAAACCCACAGCTAACATCATACTCAATGGTGAAAGATTGACAATTTTCCCCCTAAGATAAGGAACAAGATAATGATGCCCACTGTAACTGCTGTTATGCAATATCACGCTGGAAGATTTTGCCAGAAGAATTAGGCAAGAAAAATAAATAAAAGGCATCCAAATTGAAAGTCAAATTCTCCGTATTTGAAGATTACATGATTCTATACATAGAGAATCCTGAAAACTGTACAACAAAGCTACCAGAGCTAACACATGAACTCAGCAAAGTGTCAGGATTCAAGATCAACACACAAAACTCAGTGGTGTTTCTGTACACTAGTATTGAACAATACAAAGAGGAAATCAAGAGAAAAATCCATCTAAACAGCAACTAAAAGAATTATATATCTTGGAATAAATTTAACCAAGAATGTAAAGGACTTGTACATGGAAAAATACAAAACATTGCTGAAAGAAATTTTAAAAGACCTAAATAAATGGAAGAACATTCTGTGTTCATGGATTAGAAGACTAAATATTGTTAGGATGTCAACTACCCAAAATGATGTACAGATTCAATGAAATCCCAAATCAAAATTCCAACAGGCTTCTTCACATAAATGTAAAAACTAATCATCAAATTCATTTGGAAAGATAAGAGGCTCTGAATTGCCAAAATTGTCTTGAAAAAGAACAAAGTTGAAGGACTCACGCTTATTGATTTTAAAACCTATTATAAAGCTACAGTAATCAAAACAGCATGGTACTGGCACAAGGACAGGCATATAAACCAATGGAATTGAACTGAGAGTTCAGAAATAAGCCCCCACACGTATGGTCAACTAATCTTTGACAGAGGTGCCAAGTCCACTCAATGGGAAAAGAATAGTCTCTTTAACATAAGGTGCTGGATAGCTATATGCAAAAGAACGAGGGTGGATCCCTCCCTCATGATATAAAAAATCAACTAAAAATAGATCAAGGATCTAAATATAAGAACAAAAACTATCAAACTCCTTTTAAAAAGGGAAACATCTTCAGGATCTTGTCATAGGTGTGGTTTCTTAGACTTTACACTAAAAGCACAAACAACAAAGAAAAACTAGATAAATGGTACTACATCAAAATTTAAAATTTTTGTGGATCAAAGAACTTTACAAAGACAACATACAGAATGGGAGAATATATTTGAATATCATATACCTGGTAAAGGTTTAATATCCACTATTTATAAAAAAAAATGTACAACTCAACAACAAAAAGTCCTATGGGGCGGTGTGATGGTGGCTCAGTGGCAGAATTCTTGCCTGTCATGCTGGAGACCCAGGTTTGATTCCCGGTGCCTGCCCACGTAAAAAAAAAAAAAATCTGCGACCCAATTTTAAATGGGGAAAAGACATGAATAGACATTTCTCTAGAGAAGATATACAAATGGCCAATAAGGACATGAAAAGATGCTCAAAGTAATTAGCCAACAGGGAAATACAAATACTATGAGATACCACTTCACACCCACTAGAATGACTACTATTAGAAAAAAAACAAAAACGGAAAACAAGTGCTGGAGAGAACATGGAGAAATAAGATCACTCATACACTGCTGGTGGGAGTGCAGGATGGTGCAGCCACTGTGGAAAACAGTATGGTGAATCCTCAGCAAGCTAAGTATAGAGTTACCATATGACTAGGCAATACCACTTCTCAATATAGATACAAAATAATTGAAAGTTGGGACTCAAACGCCAATATTTATAGCAGCATTATTCACAATTTGCAAAAGGTAGAAAGTATTCAATGGATGAATGGATAAACAAAATGTGGTATATATACAATTCCTTATTCTGCCAGAAAAAGGAATGAAATTCCAATGCATGCTATATCATGGATGAACCCTGAAGACATTATGTTAAGTGAAATAAGCCAGACACAAAGGAACAAATACTGTATGATTTCATTTATATGACATAAGCAACATAAGGACATTCATGAAATCAGAAACTAGAATACACGTTACCTGGGGAGGGGCCAATAGGGAAAAGGCAATGGGGACTTAATGTTTAATTAGTATGGAGTTTTTGTCTGGGGTGATGGAGAAGTTTTGGCAAGCATAACTTTATGTATATAATTAATACCACTGAATTATATATTCAAATAGGGAACAGATGGAAATTTTAGGATGTATATAAGTTACTACATAGAACTGTTCAACACAATGTAAACAATGTGCTAAAGTTAATAGCTTAATTATAATAATATTTTTATGAACTGAAACAAAGGTACCACACTAATGCAAAAATGTTAATAATAGGGAAAACTGTGGGGGGGTACATGGGCATTTTGTACTTCCTGTATGATGTTTTTGTAAACCTATACCTGTTCATATATTTTTTTAATACTGCCAATATCAAGGGCTGATAGAATTTGGAGCAGTTGGAACTCTCATACATTGCCAGTTGGAATGTACAGCCACTCTGTAAAATCATTTGGCAGTTTTCTTATAAAGGTAAAAATATACCTACCTTACGAGCCATCCCCATTCCAGGGTACTTACTTTAAAGAAATCAAAGCTTACATTCACACAAAAGTCTGTACAATTGTCCTTATACCAGTTCTACTCATATTTACCAAAAACTGGAAGTAAACAAAACGTCCTTTAATGGGAGAATGGATAAAGAAACTGTCTAGTACATCCATATCATGGAATACTACTCAGCAATTAAAAAGGAACACTTGATAGGTGCAATAACTTGTTTGAATCTCATAGGCATTATACTGAGTGAAAAAGCCAAGCCCCAAAGATCAAATACTTATGATGCTAATTATATGACATACTCAAAAACATAAAACTATAGTGATAGAAAACAGATCAGTGGTAACATGCACCTGGATGCTTCCAGACTTCACACAGTGCATTTTTCTCCCTTGCTGTTCCTGTTGTGTCTCCTTTCACTGTAATAAACCACAGTCATGGTACAATTGTCTTTGAGTCCCACGAGTCCTTCTAACAAATCACCAAACATGGGGGGGCTGTCATGGGATGCCCAAAAGATACCAAAATTGAACAGTACTTTACATCTGAACCCTTTCTTTAATTGTTTTCTCTGGACATGTACTGTCTCCCCTTTGGACCCCCTAGGATCCCAAGGAATATCATATCCATGATAGGTATGAACACCATCAGGTCTTCACAACAGCTCCATCTGTCACATCCAAGTTCCAAAGGAAACTCAGAGCCTGGTGTAAAAGTTATAAATATACTTAGCAGCAAATATCAAAGACGCATTCCTCCCTCACTTGTAAGTAGCCCAGTACACAGTCTGAGCCGGGTATGACAGCTCTATTCTGTTAGAGACCCTGGTTCTACCTATTTTGTTGCACTGCCAGAAATGTTTTCCATTCCCAATGTTACTCCCACCTTTTTTTTTTTTTAACAATCACACAGTCACATTGTAAAAGTTACATGTTTATATAATTACCCTAACAAATTAAGGCTACTGGAACACAGCTCAACAGTTTCAGGTACTTCCCTCCAGCAAAAGGGATATCTACATAACACATAGAAATAACCTCCAGAATAACCTCTCGACTGTTTGAAATTTCTCAGCCACTGAAACTTTATTTTGCCTCATTTTTCCCTTCCTCCTTTTGGTCAAGAAGGCTATCTCTCTCAATCCCTTGATGCCAGGTCCTGGCTTCTCCCAAGATTTCTGCCCTACATTGCCAGGGAGATTTATACCTCTGGGAGTCATGTCCCATGCAGAGAGGGGGAGGGTAGTGAGTTTGCTTGCCGTGTTGGCTGAAAGAGAGATAGGCTACATCTGAGCAACAAAAGAGGTCTCTGGAGGTGACTCTTAGGCCTAATTTTAAGTAGGCTTAGTCTATCCTTGGCAGGAATAATTGTCATAGGGGCGAACCCCAAGATCAAGGGCTCAGCCTATTGATTTGGTTGTCCTCACTGCTTGCAAGAATATCAGGAATTCTCCTAATAGGGAAGTTGAATATTTCCTCCTTTCTCCCTATTCCACCAAGGGGACCTGGCACATACTTCTTTATTCACTGCCCAAATTACTCTGGGATATATTGGGGCATCACACTAACCTGGGCAAAACAACAAAATCTCACATCCTATTCAAGATTCCATGTACTTACGGTGTTCAACTAAACCGACCACACAAGTTAAATTAGGAAATGCACTACCCAAAATATAAATTTTGTACCAAATAAGCATCTCTCCCTTTAGCCTTGCACAGAAGTTGAAGTTTTAAAATATGGATGATAACATCCTCTACCCTAAAGTATATTCTGATATATATATATATATATATTCTGATATACTTTAGTCCTATCCAGATCAGCTTCCTTCATCTCTCCGGTCGAAGCCTCATTCCTTTTTCAGTTTTTTAAACAGTTCCTGTTTGGGGTACTGCTGACTTTCATAGCTTCAGACCTCTAACTCTAAGTAGCAGGTATCAAATAAATACCCAAAGTGTCTGGGAATGACCAGGTTATATACAAAGAGCTCAGCATCTTAGAATTTAGAAATAACAGTTATAACTCATGAATATAGTGACTGCTTTAAGAGCTTACAACCTAGAACTCTTTACAATAGGCCCGAACCTGATAACCCATGCTCTCAACTTCAGTTCACTGTGTTTTTATATTATACTTAGTCCATATGATTGAGATAGGATAATATTTGTCCTTTTGTTCCAGACATTTCATTCAACATACAATCCTTCAGATTCATTCACCTAGTTGCATGCCTCACTTCATTCCTTCTTGTGGCAGCTCAATAGTCCACTGTATGTATACACCATAGTTCCCCCCTTTCATTCTTCAGTCATTGTACCCTGAGGCCGGCTCCATCTATTGTAAATCATGAACACTGCAGCCATAAACACCAGTGTGCAAATGTCCATCTGTGTCCCCACACTCAGTTCCTCCAGGTATATAATGAGAGTGAAGTTCCCTCCTATTCCTATCCTTTGAAGTGTTTTCAACAAGAAAGGATGTTGAATTTTGTCAAATGTGTTTTCTGCACCAATCGAGATGATCATGTGGTTTTTCCACTTTGATTTGTTGAAATGGTATATTACAATAATAGATTTTCTTGGGCTGAACCATTCTTGCATACCTGGAATAAATCCCACTTGGTCATGGTGTATAATTCTTTTAATGTGCTGCTGGATTCGATTTGCAAGTATTTTGTTGAGGATTTCTGCATCTAAATTCATTAAAGAGATTGATCTATAATTTTCTTTCCTTGCAGTATCTTTGCCTGGCTTTGGTATTAGGGTGATGTTGGCTTCAGAGAATGAGTTAGGTAGCTTTCCCTCATCTTCAATTTTTTTTGAGAGTTTGTACAGGATTGATACTAACTCTTTCTTGAATGCTTGGTAGCATTCACATGTGAAACCATCTGGCCATGAACTTTTCTTTTTCAGGAGCTTATCAAAGGCTAATTCAATCTCTTTACCTGTAATTGGTTTGTTGAGGTCATTTATTTCTTTTCGAGTCAATTGGTTGTTCATGCCTTTCTAGGAGTTTCCATTTCATCTACATTGTCTAGTTTATTAGCATATAGTTACTCATAGTATCCTCTCATTAACTCCTTTATTTCTGTGGGGTCAGTTGTTATGTCTCCACTTTCATTTCTGATTTTATTTTTGTATCCTCTCTTTTTTTTTCAACCTAGCTAAGGGTCCATTGATTTTACTGATTTTGTCAAAGGACCAACTTCTGATTTTGTTGATTCAATTGAATGTTTTCATGTTCTCAATTTCATTTATTTCTGCTCTAATCATCATTATTTCTTTCCTTTTGTTTGCTTTGGGGTTAGTATGCTGTTCTTCTTACTCTAATTCTTCCAAGTGAATACTTAATTCCTCAATTTTTGCTCTTTTTCTTTTACATGGCAGGCACCAGGAATTGAACCCTGGTATGGCAGGCAAAAACTCTGCCTGCTGAGCCACTGTGATTCGCCCTCTTTTCTCTTTTTTAAGATAGGCATTTAAGGCAATAAATTTCCCTCTTAGCACAGCCTTTGCTGCCTCCCACCAATTTTGATATCTTCTGTTTGCATTTTCATTTGCCTTGAGATATTTACTGATTTCTTTTGTAATTTCTTCCTTGACACACTGGTTGTTTAAGAGTGTGTTGTTTAGCCTCTATATATTTGTGAATTTTCTGGCCCTCTGCCTTATTGATTTCCAACTTCCTACCATTATGATCTCAGAAAGTGTTTTGTATAATTTCAATCTTTTTAAATTTATTGAGATTTACTTTGTGACCCAACATATGGTCTATCCTTGAGAATGATCCATGAGCAATTCAGAAAAAGATGTATCCTGCTATTGTGGGGTGTAACGTTTCATAAATGTCTGTTAAGTCTAGTTCATTTATCATATTATTCAAATTCTCTGTTTAT